>WEKY01033670.1:708296-874746 GCA_013390045.1 Picathartes gymnocephalus
GGGTGAATTTGGGGTGGGCAGCTGTGCAACTGTGTATTATTTTGAGGGAAGCAAGTATTTTGCTCATGTTACAAAGTACTGCTGAGGGATTCCTGTTGCAGGTGGAATTTTGGGTTACCTGCTCACTCGCCATAATGTGCTGAAAAATTATCAATACAGATTTGATCATGCTTTTTTTCCCCCAATTCTTAAGCCTTTTGTTGTCCTGAAGTTTTTGTTGCTTTTTGGGCAAAAACAATATGAGGCAGTCTCTGTGGTCTGCAGGGTGGGGCTCGGAAAGGTCTTGCTGATTCCCTTAGCTGGGAAGGGCTAATTATAGAGACAAACTGGGGAAGGAAGAGAACAGGGTCAATTAGAGCATCCAGCACAGTTTCCTTTAAATTAGAGGTTGGGCTGGAGAGATAAAAAAAACCAAACCCCAGCGTTAAAGAGGCACAGAGTGAAATGTGAAATGCTCTGGTGCACAGCGAGCTCAGCAGCTACAGCAGATGTCCTGCAGTTTCAATTTTAAGTAAAGAACATGTTGAATTAGGAGTTTCATTGCCAGAATTGCCAAATCGAGCTGAAAAGACAGAGGAGAGGTTGCTACTGCTTTTATTCTTTAATATGCTTTTGGCTTGCAGTAGGTTGAGATAGTGAATGAAGTAAAGAAATACCTTGTCGCCATCATTGATTAAAATGGATTTTGTGGGAAAAAGGAATTTATTTTAAGTCTCTAATGCTCAGAATGTTATATTTTTATAAAAAGACTACCTGCATCTTTGTACACATAACATGGATCAGTTATGTACGTGTTTTATCCCTTGTTGGAGAGGCCACTAGGGCTAAACTTCTTTTTCTTGGAGCTGTCTTATGGGTTTAAAAGTATTTTTCCCTGAATTTATGTACAAGCTAACTCGGATTAGAGGACACAGTATTTGAAGATATGGTGCAGACGCCGTACGAGCTCTGGGCTCAGAGCTCTGCAGGTGTGGAAAGCAATAAACCCTAATGCCAACTGGAATTCGTGCAAGTCAGTGAAAAACCAGAAAAGCTTTTATGGTGCTCTTCCCAAATGATCCTCTCAGTCCCTTAACACTCTCTTTCCTCAGTTTTTAGGGCAAAGACACGGTTGGCAGACCCTCCCTATGTCTGCGGGTATATTCGCTTCCCCTTGGCCGGATTGCCTGCCTGGCAGCACGCAATTACCAGGAATTGCTGTGCACAAAGGGAGATGGCAGAGCAGGGAGAAAAACCCCTTCGTTTCATCTGAATGTTTCAATCCAGATTGGCAAGTTCCTTCTGCCGCTGGCGTGACTCATCCCGGGCTTCCTCGCTGGAGGCCACTACTGGCAGGGCATCAAAGGAGCAGCCCGCGCTTCCAGACCGGAGCTGAACCAGGATCTTCCTGCAGCAAGGGCTGTTTTTCTGGTCTTGGGATCTCTCGACGTACAGAAGGTGGTGAGATGCTCCCAAATCTCAAGGGAACTGGTGATAAATTTGGTGAATTCATCCTGAGAGTGAGAAGGGTTTCTTCTTTCTGCTTTGAGCAAGGCACATGCCTGTCCAGAGGGTCATGCCCAGCTGGGGATGGGCTGGGAAAGGCCCTTTGAGGTCAATGACACAACCAGCAGAATGGTTTGTTCACTTCTGGTTTCTCGGGTAGAGCTGATAGGCAGGGGTTTAGTGTGGCGGTTAGGAAATTCTTTGGCTAGGAAGGAAATTTTTAGTTTTATTTTTCCTGAAGGCATAGGTAGAGGTGCTCTTAGCTCAGGACTGTGGTACAGCAGAGTCTCCTGTCTTCCTCTCCTTCATTCTCCTGGTAAAACTCACAATATAAATGCTTCTCCCTTGTTTTTGGTTCAACCAACTTAGCTCTAAATCTTTGCAAGACTAATTTTATTTTTTTTCATTTGGAGCAAAGAGTGTGAGCAGCTCCACCAAGTTTAGGATTGTGCCACCAGCACCTAGGATAGCCTGCAGGATGTCACTGGCGGTTCGATGTGAGAACACCCTCATGAGCTGTACTCTTATATTTAGGGACTTTTTTCCAATTGAAGCGCATTGTCAAATGTTTTGTAGGTTTCTAATATTATTTTATAAATGATTTATGGTGTTAAATAGTGTTTTTAGGCTTTTTCTGCCTTTTTATTGTATCGCCTATGTGCCCAAATTACAGTCCCAGGTCTCTTGGGAAGTTGTGAACACTTTTATTGTTTGAGATGGATCCGTAGGGTCTATCAGGGAGATGTAGGTCTTGGCACACCTACAGCCTTGGCTGTGGGATACTCCTCATTTGTAGGTGTCATGTAGGGGAGAGAAAAGCTGCAGAGAATATGAAAGGGATGTATAAATATGTAGAGGTTTTTTCTTTTAAATGTGTGGCAGGAGACTCTTGGTATATTATGAAAAGTGGTGGTTTTCCTTTTTTCTTCCTTCTTGAATAGGTTGGAACTGGAGATGAACATCCTGAGCTGGCAGAGGAATCAACCTCTTGACAGCGATTTAAAGTTCTACGTGAGGAAGAGCCTCAGAGTACAGATTAAAAATGCAAAGTTAATGCAGTGAGGATCTATTGGGATGCAAGAGAAGAGCAACAAAATCATATAAAACAATGACTTTTGCTGCAATGTCCTGGCAGGTCAGGGCAGGACAAGGTTGTCTTTCTCAGATCAGAGGGCAGCTGCTCTGCTAGCTGGGATAAGTGCCTGGAAAGGGAGCTTTAACTCTTCTTTTTAGGAGGGATTTAGCCCCCTCAATTTTTAATTTATATGGTGACATTCTAAATACCAGATTGCTCTGATTCCTCTTTTGCTTCCTTTTCACGTACATGTTCCTGTCCTTGTGGTTATTCCATGTGTGTGACAGCATCCACAGCACATGGATGGGGCTATAGTTTTCATATCACCTCCTTGTTCTGCATCTATCTCCTGCAATCCCTGGGGTTTTGCAGGGTTGCTACAATATTTACATTTCAGCAGTTTTTCTAATTTTTTTCGTCTGCTGTCTGCTCATCAGCCTGTGCTTTCCCTCCTTTTGGTCGTGCAACATTTTGTCAGAATTTAGGACATACTAAAACCAAGCTCCCTACTTTTTTTGGTAAAGTCATCAAATTGACATTTTCATATCAGATTGTTTCCTGCAGAGCCCTGAGTTGATTTTTTTCCCTGTGTCTGATGAGTCAGCACAACTGTTGAGCACGTGAAGCTTCACTGATTGCCGAGTTCTGTTTTGCTGTTCAGTTTTTGAGTTAGCCCTTTAGCTGAGAGCACTTAAATGCAAAGTATTGCAATTTGTGATGCACTCAGGATCTCAATGCTGAGTTGGGTTTATTTCTAATTAAGATTTTAGATGGTCACCCGTAGGTGGTTGTACGTGAAAACTGCCTGGAGAAAGCCACTGCCCGGGTACGATGTGCTGAGGGAGGTAATTCTTTGTTAGGTCTGTGATTTTTAAGTCTCATTTAATTTTGCATTGATTCAGGTGTCTGAACATGCTTAGTGCTGCTGCTGCTGCTGTATTTTTTTCCCTCATCAGCTTAGTCAAGATGTTAGACCTAGCTTAAATTTTCTCCGTTTCCTATGATTCTCGGTTAACCCTCTTTTCAGGAAATCAGTGGCTTCCTGCAGGCTATTTGTAGTTGCTGCTGGCTGACTGAAGCAAGGTGATGTCTATGCGCACAAAAATATGATGAAACCCTTGGGAAGATTTGTTTGGAGCTACCAGGATGACTTTTTTTGAGGCATTGTCGAGGTGAAAGCCCACGGCAGCGGCACTTCGTTAATCTTATTTACTGCTGTTTGAAGAATATCTGATATTATTGTCCGTTTCTTCATACGGGAAATCTAATCTCCACTTGAATTAGCCTTTGTAATAAGGCTCCTGCTTGATAAGCGAGTAGACAAATATTGAGGCCTTGCCACCGAGAGCTTTATCCTTCCCTGAGATTAAGTGGTTGGGCTCAGACGTAGGTTATTTATGCATGGAAAACAGACTTATCAGCATTCCTGAATTGCCCCTGTTGAAGAGACTGGGCACTCCTGCCCCTGAACAAAGCTTCATTTAGCTTGATGGCTTCTACCCTATCCCAGGAATAAAATATTTTCCTGTTTTCCTGCATGGCCAGTATTTCTGGCGCGGCCTATGTCCTGCATGCAGAAAATGCGTCAAGAATCCGGTGTCTGTGGGCAGATCCCACGTCAGGCCAGAGCTTCCAGTGCCTTGGCTGAAATAAGTGCAGCCTGTTCCCTCAGCTCCTACACGATGTGGCGACCTGGCGAGGAGGAGGAGGAGGATGGCAAGGGTCAGAAGCAGATTGTTGGCCTTGCAAATAAAACCTCTCGTCCATCCTGCAGTCCTGGAGGGGATCCTGAGGTTCAGCACTTTCCATCTTAGAACAGAGTGAGTCGAGCTGCCCCAAGCCTCAAAGCTTCAGTGACATACAGGGTTGGTGTCAGAAGGTGGCTGATATTGGAAAGAGGGAGGATAAAAAATGTCTTAAGTTGGGTTCTTCTGAAGTGTCTTTATGACTTTCCAGAGTGTTGGTCATTATGATGTGGATTTTTTGGCTTTCTAGGTGAAAAAAGTGGAAGGAAAATTTCTTCCAGAGGTGGTCTTGCAGCTGATGGCAGGGAGTACTAGAATAGAGATGGCAGTACAGTTAATAGATGGAGAAGGTTTCTTCCTGTCCTTTTACAAAATTCCTGTTGAAGTATTGTGTTATGGAGGAATTCTTTGCAAAATAACACCAGGATACCCCTTGGAGAGCTCCCCTTTGTTAACCTCTTGCAAAACCAACCCATGACATGGCCATGCTCAAGATGAATCTGAAAAAAAACCTTTGAAGTTCTTCATTATATTACTGAAGATGAAGTATCTATTCTCGCTTCAGCCTCTTTCTGTATAAACTCATTAACTGACCTTCTCTGTTTTATATTTATCCTAATTCGTATTTTCAATGCCCTAATGGACAATTTGGTGGCTTCGATGCTCATCTGATTGAATCATTCTTTGTGTTGGTTTATAATGGTGCTTCTGTTTGCTCTGGTTGTGGTGTGGAGTGAAGAGAAACTTTGGGGACATAACGGAGTGTTGAGAGAGAGGGGAGGGGAATATAGGAGGCTGCAGTTGGACAAAACCAGTCCTGCTCAGCATTTGCAGTCAAGTGGGACATACAAAGTAGTCATCAATTGCCTAATTTTGGTGCAGACAATTCAATATTCAATTTGAACACATCATAAAGTATCCATATGTTAATTTTGAAAGCTTCCATCTGTCTGGGTTTTTCCTCTCATTCATGCTCCTGTGAACGTTTGCCAGCAGAACTCATGGGACTAAAACTTCCTAACATGTGGTTGGTCTTGGTCCAGTAATCATCTGCCTGGGTTGTTCACCTTAAACCTGAACTGGTGAGCAGAGTCCATAGACATGCAGAACATGAATGCTCTCCTTTGGAAATTTCCCTAAATCTTGATGTCGAATGCTTTGTAGGTGTCTCAGCCCGACAGGATTTCTGGTGGTTGGTGTGATTTGAGTCGTTTGGACTCATTTGGACAAGTTAACCCCTTTTCTACCAGCCTGATCCAAAGTCAGAGTTCCATCATAGACATGTTCAGCCAGAGTTTTGGCCAGCTGCTCGTGCTGTTGGCACATGAAGTGTAAAAAATACTTGCCATCCCTAGAAATGTTTTGAGTTGGCTTGTTGTCTCCATGGTCAGCCCACCTCAGTTTTGGCCTTCTTCATTTCCAAACATAGAAAGCAGTGACCAGATGATCACAGATGATCCATCATAGACATGTTCAGCCAGAGTTTTGGCCAGCTGCTCGTGCTGTTGGCACATGAAGTGTAAAAAATACTTGCCATCCCTAGAAATGTTTTGAGTTGGCTTGTTGTCTCCATGGTCAGCCCACCTCAGTTTTGGCCTTCTTCATTTCCAAACATAGAAAGCAGTGACCAGATGATCACAGATGATCCATCATAGACATGTTCAGCCAGAGTTTTGGCCAGCTGCTCGTGCTGTTGGCACATGAAGTGTAAAAAATACTTGCCATCCCTAGAAATGTTTTGAGTTGGCTTGTTGTCTCCATGGTCAGCCCACCTCAGTTTTGGCCTTCTTCATTTCCAAACATAGAAAGCAGTGACCAGATGATCACAGATGATCCATCATAGACATGTTCAGCCAGAGTTTTGGCCAGCTGCTCGTGCTGTTGGCACATGAAGTGTAAAAAATACTTGCCATCCCTAGAAATGTTTTGAGTTGGCTTGTTGTCTCCATGGTCAGCCCACCTCAGTTTTGGCCTTCTTCATTTCCAAACATAGAAAGCAGTGACCAGATGATCACAGGGAAGGAGTGTTGGAGGATGTGACCTCCTCTGCATGAACATGCTGTCCTTGTTACTTTTTTTGGCTCAATCCAGTGCTTCTCATGAAAAACCAGCTGGTTTAACAATTCCATTAGTGACACCACCCAAAAAAACCCTGAACCTGGCAGTAAAGGACAACCTGAAAGGAGATGTCATGGAAGGCTGTGGCAAGGACCTGCTGGGATGCAGTTAATTTATTTGTAAAATCAAATTAAAAGCATGTTTGCTACGGCTGCTTGTTGGAGGAGCTGTGCTGATTTATGTTCTTGCATCTTTTGCTTCCGAGATGAGACCCAGCATGGCTGAACGATGAGGTTTGGGGGAATATGAGCCAAACAGATGCACTTGAGAAAATGAAACTTCAATCTTGGATTTACTTACCTCATTTCCTGGTGTCATTACCTTATGCGGATGATGAATGTGCCTAGTTGTGGGATCCTACACTGAATACATTTTGAAATGCTTTTTTCACGCTCCCTTCTGTGGATCTCATCACACAGCCGAGTTAGTTAATCCATTTCAGGCAGTTTCATTTCCATGCCATATGTTCTTCAAGGCGTTCTGGAGGGATAATTATGTGGATGTAGTTTACTTTCCTGTGTGATGCCAAGATGTGCTCTGCTTTTCAGGTATAGAGGGAGGCACACGTGTCCTCCCACAAGCTCTGAGGTGACTTGGGAAGTCATTGAAGTCTTGATGACTTTCTGAAGGTTCCATGTCCTGTTGTCTTTAGAGGAGTCAGGAAGGATGAACACGAGGACAAGGAGATCATGTACTCACTCTGGAATGTTTTTAGACTGACTTAACACCCCATCCTGCTAGTGGGATGTTTTCCTTAAAGAGCAACCACCATTTCCATAACATTAGTTATTGGGGAAGGTAGGAATGTAAATATTGTGGTGAACTTAAGGGATTGAGGATCTCTCCTGCTCAAATCCCCCTAGCTAAGTGTTAATGTAAATTATAAAGCTGAATTATGTACTCAGAGAAAGCCCAATCTCTTTTGGGATTTTTCCTATCTAACAAATTGTGAAGAACAAACTCAGCTGCAATTGCAAACGGCTGCCAAGGCTTCACTAATTTACCCAAATTACTGGAGCAATGCACTGAAGTTGACAAATTTAGCAGCATATGGATGGTACTAAAAAAAGATGAAACCTTCATTCTTTAAACAAATCTGTTTTACAACTGCCTTTGAGCAAAGTTTATTTCAATTGATTTCTGTTAGAGGTGAACAGGTTGTCCTTGGACTACAGATGTGACTGAAGTTTGGAGGAAAAAATACTCAGTTGGATTATTTAGTAATTAAGGCTAGGAAATCTCTTCCTTGCACACATTTCCGTAGGGTTTGGGGGTTTTTTTAACTAAAATTTGATTTTTTTAATGATGAATGGAGCCAGAATGAATGCAAACCAGAAAGCCAATATATTTTTTAACTTGACAGAGCAGTGCAGCAAGAGCACTTATTTACCACATAGGACTTATTTTTACTGCTTTTGTAGAAATAATGTCCTTTAATATAAATTATGAATTCATGGTCATAGTAGAAAAGAAATGTTTTGAAAATATGTCTGCTGATAATTGGCATTATAAAAGAGATTGAACAATTAAAAAGGGATGGTGTGTAATGGATGGTGTCCCTGCCCATGATGGGTTTGGAACGAGATGATCTCTAAGGTCCCTTCCAACCCAAAGAATTCTGGGATTCTCTATTCACTGGGAGCAGATTTATTCCATCAAATCTATTGCTGTATTTTAGGCTATTGAGGCTGAAACCTCTACCCAGTTGATTTCAGGACTGTGGGATAAAGGTGATAAGGGAGACTTGCAAGGAGAGATGTCAATGGTTAGATGATAAATCCGTGAATCCCTTCAGTGGTAGCAGTTTGGAAGGTGGAGGTGCAGCATGTGCTTTCCTCACGGCAACATGAGAGCCTGGGGTGACTTTTGATGGGGGGAGTCTCAAACAAGCAGGTTATGGAATGCGAGGACAAGGAACTTGGTTTTGTCTTTCACTCTTCATTAAAATAAATAAAATTTTAAAAATCCCCAAACCTCTATTTCATAGAACCATGTTTTAAAAAGGGCAACAACCAAAAGCCCTCATCCATTAAAAAATTACCCTTCAAACCTGATCATCCTTTAAAGGTCAGGGTTAAGGATGTTTAAATCAAATTGCTGATGAGTTTCACCACAGACTTCATTGGAAAGGCTCAAGGAAAGTGGAAAATCCCTGAGGCTCAGGTGTAAAATCAGCAAGGCCAGGCAGGAGTAGAACGAATGAGTTCCTCTGGGTCCGTCAGACTCTGAACACTGACAGCACAAACACATTTATGTCCTTAAATGGCTGGGAAACTTTGGATTGCTTTCTGCCTGCTGCCGGAGTATAGACAAGGATAACAATCCTAGGCTGGTTTGCTGCAGAAAGCGACTTTTGACTGAGGATGAAAGATAGGGTAGAATACAAGATTTCTGGTCTGAATTGTAGTCTGTGGTTCCTGTGCTCACAATATAGGTGGACTTTGTACATTGGAGACAGAATTTTATAGGGCGGTACGTGAAGATGGGCCTATTGTGAACAGAAAGAGTGTTTCGTATCATTTTATGTCTCAAAAAGCCCCCGAATTAATACAGACACTGTGAAAATATCAGGGGTTGTAAAGAAATCAGGTCTGTTTTGGTCCTGTCTGAATAATGAGCAAATTCATCTGACAAACGAAGACAAGTCCTCCAAACCTTTCTGCTGAGATCCCTGTGTCATAAATTCCTTTTTGGGGCATTTTTTTGCCCCAGTTGTGGGGAATTTTTCCTTAGTGTATTTTGAAATTTACAGGGATGACACACCTGCACATTCTTCCCACCGTGCTCATGCTGGCAGCTAATCCTGGGAGCTTTGGGCATGTCGGACCCACGCTGTGTCTTCCCGTGGCTGATGAGAGGTGAGAGGTGGCATCTGCTCCCAACACTCCTATGGCTTCAGGGCAAAGGGAGAGGGGATGGATTGTTGGATGTCATGGCCCCAGGCACCTGCCTGTTGTGGCAGCCCGCTGTCCTAATATTTCTAATTCTGCCAGTGAAATGGAGTGGAAGTAATTCCAGAACCCGATAGGTTAAATATTCTGGGGTTTTTTTTATTATTTTATTGTTGAATCTCCCTTTTGCCCCCCACCCCTCCCTGTTCCATAATGACCTTGCTTTGCCTCCAGCGAGAAAATTGAACTAATTTTGTTGACTTGTCTTTTTAAATACTCGTTATTGGATTTGCCCGACCTCTTTTTCTGCTGTGGAGAGTTGTGCTGGCTTTGTGCCAGTGGAATAATTTGTCCTAATCTGAAGGCGTTCGGTTAAAAGGATTTACTGGCCCCCTCCCCAAACTTCTGCTTTACATAAAATGATTCCTGGGGAACTTTGAGGTATTTTGGTAGCTGGGGAGATGAATGTTTTGAAATAAATCCTTTGAGTATGAAAAAGATACGACACATGCACAGGACTGGAAATATTTCACCTGTAATTCTTGCAATGTGGTGAATATGAATTAAAGATTTAATAGCTTGAGAAAAGTAAATGGTGTAATATTTTTAGGCAGCATTTTGGAAGGTGCTTGTGAACTTCAGGGAGAGGTTTGTGATATAACATCATATTTTAGTGTGGCAGAAACTATGGGTTCTCTTTTATGATCGATGTTGGATTCTCCTAAATGTACTGGAGAAATCAATGTATTTTCTAAGTGAAGATATGCTTATGGAAAACCACCGAGATCTGGATATCTGGAGGGCCTGTCATTCCCATCTCAGTTGTCCTTCATGTAAATAAAAGGTGGAAATGAAGCCAGTTGTGTCACCTGAGCCTGTTCCACCAGGATCAGCATCACGTTTCAGTTTCTCTAGATAACGCAGGGCTGACCTTGGCTGTGTCCTGTCCCTTTCCAAGGGTGGAGATGCCAGGTTTAGGAATTGTTTCAAGCTTGTGGATGCTATTTGGTTGTTCATAATAATTTTTAAAGAGCTTCAAGAAACATGTTTATAACCCATTCTTCACTGTGAGTTTGCTCAGTGCAGAATTGTCTTTTTCTGTACTTATGGCACAGACAGTATCTAAAATATACTTAATATTTTTTTATTAAGAAAGAGGCTTAAAACCCCAGTGTGCTGCAGTTTTTGGAGGGATGTTTGTACCTCACCTCCTGTATCAGATGTAATCAATGGTTTTCTGCACTAAGATAGAGAGCTCTCTGTGTGTTTTGTGGGAAGGAGGTGCCTCTGCTTTCACTTAAACGTGGAAGAGAAAAATTGGGATGGACAGGTTGGCACGTGGTGGGAAGTAAAAGATGATAGGGCCTGATGACTTTCTTTGGGAATAACCCAGCAACCAAAGCTTATACTCCTTCAATACTTACGGAATCACCTCAGATGTGTTCAAAGCCAAGGTATCCCGCGGGAGGCTTTAGATTAGAACAGGTTTTGTAGGAAGTGAATATAGGAGTTGGAAAGGAGATGTTTTCACTTTGCACTAGGCACCCAGTTTCAGGATAAGGGTGATTATCCGCTGCCTGCAATTAGGGCAAATCCGTCACCGGAGCCGCTTTGGGAGCGGCCGGCAGAAAATGCAGGAACAGATGTCAGAGAAGCAGTCTGGCAGACCTGGCTTAGAGGAGCTTCTCTTTCTCCCCGAGATGGATCTGCTTGGGATGGGGAATTATCTTGGAGATGTTTAATACTGGGCTGCTGCAATCTGTCATCTAATTTCTTCAGCCCTCTGAGGATGCCTGACCTCTCTCTGTGCTCTATGCTCTGGAGCCATTTGTCTTCCCTTTGTTTTAATCTTCCCTTTTTTGAGGATGGACCAGATCAGAATTTTTTTTTTTCATAGCAGTGCTCTATCCTAATGAAAAATCATGCCTGACAATGGAAAAAAAAATTGGAAAGCTCACCCCCCCACATCCTACTTTGGATGGAAAAATAGTCCTAAAGACAAGGGAGGACACATGAAAGTACTGATAAAAAGCAAATCCATTATGCTAGTTTGAATATGCTCAGGTTTAACTTGTGCTCAATGAAGCATTGAAATCATTCCACTGCTAGTCTGGTGAATATTTCAATTTTTGCTGCTTGGTCTCCCAAGAAACCAGATCTTCAGCTTCCAGATGAGATGAGGTTTTTTTTCCCAGAGAATATAAGGAGATACAGACTGTTATCTCAATTGCCTTAATTGCTACCTTATTGGATAAATAAAGTGATTTATAAAATAATTTTATTTTCCAGAATGTGCTTTTGAATTTTATTTTCTCCACAGCCACATTTGTCTGCTCCTCAGGTTTGTGTCAAGCTGTATCTTGGCTGGGAGCACTGGAAGCTCTTACCCAAGTGCAGAATGAAATCCTAATCAACAGCTGTGATGTTGTTCCAGCTTTTGCCCCAAACTGGGAAGATTCAAATGAAATGCAAGGTCTGTGTATGTCTTTGTTCCCCAGTGTCATTTTAGTCCTTGTTGGTAGGTTATGTCTGTCCTCCTTTGTGTTGGGTGGCTGTAGGGATCTACCTGTTTATGAGGTTTGGAAATCAGGGATGCTTTCCTCCTAATCCTATCAGTGATGTACAATTAGCAGAAGGTGTGGCAACCCCCAGAAACAGATTTAAATAACCCAGAGGCACCATAAAATACATCTTTATTATAGCAATATGCTGGGTCAGAGCATCTGCTGCAGATCCTTGATAATTTGCTGCTTATTTCATTTTAAAAAGGTGAAGTATGGCATTCCAATGGATGTATTGATTCCATGATGCTGGTCATCAAACTTCTCTGAATTTCTGCAGCCTCCAGTCAGTGTATCTGATCCATCAGGAAAAGCAATAACCTGAGGACATTAAGGAGGAGCTGAATTTTGCTTGTCCAAGGCTTCAAGTTCTGCTTAGCTGAGACCCCACCTGCAGAGCTGCCTCCAGCAGCCGAAGGGTCTTGAGCTGCTGGAGCGAGTCCAGAGAAGGCCATGGAGATGCTTTGAGGGCTGGAGCCCCTCTGCTCTGGGGCCAGGCTGGGAGAGCTGGGGATGCTCCCCTGGGGAAGAGAAGGATCCAGGGAGACCTCAGAGCCCCTTGCAGAGCCTAAAGGGGCTCCAGGAGAGGGACCTGGGACAAGGGAAATATTTCAATTAAATATTTGATTAGCTCCTGCTTTTTTTTGGTTTGTTTTTTTGCTTCTCTGTCTGATACCAATGTTTTCAAAGAACTACAAAGCCTGTGTTTCAGGTAGCTGCCAAGAACTATTTTTAGTGGAGCTGTCAGCTTTAATTCAAGGGATTTTTCAGTACTTCTTGCATTGTGAGGTGGCTTTTGTTTCTGGTTTCATGTCCTGATGCTTTCAGAACACTCTTCCTCAAGTTTAAAAGCCACTCTTGTGTTGTGGCATTTGCCTGACAGTTTAATTTTCAGATAGAATGTATTGGTTTGTGGTTCGTTTAAATCCAGCATCCTATTCTGCTCTTGCTTGTAAATTATCATCATCTGTGGGCTGAACATTTTCTATAAATATGGCCTTTAGAGGAAATAGACTATTTTTTTTCTGTGAACTAGTTGCTGAAAGTCTTACTTAAAATATGACTTATCCTGTTTGGTGTTTGTTTTGGTTTTGGTGGATTTTTTTGGTTTTTTTTCCTTTGTAAGGTAACTAAGCCAGATCTGGCAGTACAGTTTTAATATTCTTTTCCCTTTGGTCTTCAACAGCACAATTCTTAGTGCTCTAAGACCTATTCCTTGTGCTGCATGGGCTGTGCAGAGAATCTGTAGGTTACTATGAGCCTTAAATTAGTCTTGCTCCTGCATGAACCAGGATGCTTTCATGTTGGTGCTACAGGATTTTCAGTAGTTCTACATTGAAAAGAAACGCTAATTTTGGAGGATTTTGAGCTGCTGGGTTTAAAGGAGTGGAAGGCACCTGTATGGTCTGGCTACAGAGATCAAATCCCTAAAATATATCAATTATTTATAAGTTATTTATATTATTCTGATAAAATCTTTAGGTTATTAAATATCACTAAGCTGTTTGAGGCACTGAACATGGAGAGGAGACAGATAACAAATGGCATCACCTCTTACTTAATATGAAACTAAATCCAGCCAGGAGCAGTCTCTTGATTTCCCGACAACGCTGCAGCTCCTGCTGCTGAGGGCTGACCTTCATTGAATGCAGAGAAGATGATTCTCTGTGGGGAAATGATTTCATCGCTCGTGGAAAACGGGAAGGAGGTGCAAGGATGAGAGGCAGCTGAAGGGTGAAGTTAGTTTAGGGTTGTCTTTGTTTAAGGAGGATTTAAGAGAATGAGGATGGGCTGGAGTGGAAGCTTTGGTTATTTTGTTGGGAAAATTCAGACTTGTAGCAGAAGAAATCAGCAGCTGCAGGGGCACATGGCACTGTAAGATTATGGACTCTCAAAAATAACTTTATTCATATTCAGATGCTTGAGAAAAGCTGGATTGTAGGGTTGCTTAAGAAGTAGGAGAGCAAGCTGAAAAAGTGGAGAATCAGCCTTTTAAACTCTTGTTCATGAACAGGTATGTTCTACCTAAAATGGGAAAAAATGGGATTTGTCTGCTGCCCAGCCAGAGTTAATTTGTATGGTTCATTTTGATTTTGAACAATAAATGTCCTATCAGGAGGAAAGTTGGAATCATCTTGGCAGAAGAGAAAGCTCATGGGTTTGTGTTGGTGGGTCGCAGATAATAATTCTTGTCAAATGCAATGAAATTGTGTAGGGGACACTGGAAAGTTTTATTTGAAATAGACTGTTTGCCAAAAAGAGTCTTCAGTGAGAAGGCTTTAATACCATTCTTTCCTTGCTATTGGTCATGGTCCACAATCCTCAATAAAATGAGGAAAGGGAGAACATCAGTAACCACATTATTACATCTTCTCCTGGCGCTATTGCGCTTAAATTTGACTTTGCTCCTAAGCTGAATTATCTTCTTCATAATAACTTCAAAGATTCTGAGACTACAGGAAAAGCATCTGAAATTATTAATTATTATATGACCCAAAAATAACATAGCGACATTCAATTATGTAAATTGTTCCTAATTTTATATTTTTAGGGAAATACAGTGCAGGTATTGTCACTTCCATAGTGATTTAATCTTTATTTTCCTGTGTCCATGGACTCCACAATAAGCAAGGCTGAGAGGTGTTGGTGTTTGTCTTGGCTTGTGCTGGAAGTGGGTTGAGTTTCCCAAGGATGGAGAATATTGAGGAAGGATCCATGCTGAGGATCTATCGGAGGACATGATTCTTTAACCCAACAAAATCCTTTGGCATGGATCTATATAGTGATATTTATCAGTATATTTATATATGTAGTTGATATAGGTCAATATGTATTTATATGGCAATATTCAAAATACTCTGCCATTCCATCATAAAGGTTAGAAATAATTCCTTGGTGATAACATCTAAAAAAATTTTTTTTTAATGAGCTGCCCTTTATTTCCATTATCTTTGGAAACTTCCCAATGCAGTGATTCAGTGGCATATAGCTGCCAGCACAATGTATTTGTGCAATTCTTGGTGCTTCTGGAAATACTTCTGCCTTTTGCTCAGCTGTTACCTCAAGTGTGGTGCTTGTTGGAGCTGGAAGTGGTCCTGGAGTGCTTCTACATCCTCCAGCAATCTTCTTTTTCAGCACAACAGTCCTCAGGCTGCTCCCACCACCTACAGCACTGCATTAGGAGGAGAAGGATCCCTTGATTTCCCCAGGTTTTGTTCTCTGAAGCTCTTGAGCTCCTCTAGGATAGAAGCACCTTGTCCTTAATGCTGATGTAATTCCTGAGCTCTCAAAAGGTATTTTCTGCAGCTATTTTGGGGCTGGAAGAGGCTCCTCAGTGTGAATTCCTTTAGTCCTTGGCAGCGTCACTTAGACTTCATATCCTTCATTTTTAACAGCTTCAAAAATGTTTTTATTGTAAGTGATGCTGGTTTTCAGGCTCTATGTGTGAAATTTTAGCTGCAAACTAATATACACATAGCTGGGCACATGATTGTAGAGCTAAAAGGGAGATCCTGAGTCCATTTACAGTTTCTTCAGCCGTCTTTGTGCTCACTGGCTCTGCTCTGTGCCTGCATCAGTGTGGGATTTGACAGTCTGTGTTTTCGGGATATCAACTCCAGATTTGTTTCCAGTCAGATTTCCAGAGGCTGAACTGCTGTGTGTCCACCTGTGAGGAGCAAATCCAACCAGTCAGGTTGGAAAATGTGGTATTTTGGCTGTTCAGGTGAACAGAATTGCTGTGTTGGGGAGGGATGCTCTGTCTGAAGATGATGCTGGAGCCTGGAATTAATCCAGGAAAACCTGAAGGGGCTGTAAATGTAATTTTACCAGTTTTATAAATGACAGATTTTTCTTAGTGTTTGGAACAGGGTTGTCCCACCTCTGGCCAGTGACTACTTCATTAGTCATTAGAAGCAGCAAAACAACATGTAGCAAGGATTTGTTTCCCTGCAGGACTCAAAACACTCGGGATACACCAGATTCTTCCTTAAAAGTTTCTGCCTTTTTGTTAATCCTTGCCGTTCACTGACAGTTCTCATTAGTCATATAGGGAATGTGGGAGCAGCAAATTGAGTTAAACAGGTGCTACCGTTGCAGCCTGAGAGAGGATCCAGCAATTCCTTTTGTTTCTTTCATTTTTTAAAAATATTTCTCTTTTGTTGGTTTCTGGCAAAAAAAGCCAAGGAAGCAGTTGGAGGATCCCATTCTCTGTATAGGGGTATGTTTTGGGAGAACAGAAGCGCTTCCAGAAGTCAAGATTCAGTGATTCAAATCCAAAGCTCAAGAAAGAGGAACGATCTGGGGCAGGATTTCCTTTGCACCGTTTATTTGGGTTTCCTGGCATCATGCAGAGATGTGACAGAAGTGAAGATGGAAGTCACTTCTCCCATGTAGCTGCCTCAGTCAAGACATCACCAAGCCTTCTTATAGTTCCTTTATTTAATTTTCATTTCTTTGGCACCACAGATGACATGCCTCTGGTAGCATCTCCAGCCAGTGAGGCAGGAACCATGCAGGTAGGAGCTTCGTTCACTGCATAGCCCAGGTTAATTCCTTGGATGCGGATTCGTTCCCTGCACAGAAAGTGCTTTGACCTCAAGGGAAAGAATAACTGATCCTCTTGTTATTCACGTCCTAATTCAGTTCCTCTTTCATCAGAAACATCTGTAACATTTTAGGAGTAACTCGTTTTAAAACAGCTTTTCTTGTAATTTTTTTTAGTTGGGTTTTTTTTGTTTGTTTTTGGGGAGAGGTTGTTTGGTTTTTTGGGGTTTTTTTGTGGTTTGTTTGTTTCTTTGTTTGGGGTTTTTTTTTCTTCCTATTTTCATTTTGTCTCAGCTAAAAGGTCTGGTAGAAGCTGAGAGATTTCCACAGGAGATGCATCAGCAAGGACATGATGAATAGCAACATCCTCACCTTCCTCCAGTTTCTAGAAGAGGAACCACTGAGTGGTTGTCATACCATAGGGCAACACCAAAACCTCAATTACAAGCTGTGGAAGGGATTATTGTCCACTGAGGTGCTTTATGTACCCATGGACTTCTTAATATCAGTGTCTGATTTAAGTATGGGGGAACCAAGCCCATCTCTGAAAGAGAGGAGGAAACACCTCCGGTGCCCACCAAGGAGCTCCCAGATGCCAAACTGAAACTCAAGTGTCATCCTCCACTATAGAAGCGAACAGACAAGGAGGTGTCAGAGTTGCTTAAAGTGCTGAATAAAACTGAAAGACACAGGGAAAACCAGCGTGATATGACTTGTCTCAAATTTTTCAGGCCATGGAAGAAGCTGTTGAGCTCAGGAACAACTTAGAGAACACTTGCAACCTATTTTTGTTCCAGTGTGGGCAACTGTAGGTCTTTGGGAACGATTTACATAGGGTGAGCTGTGTCACTGCTTCTTTTATGTTCTGGGAATCCCCCTTGGAGGCTGAGTAGACATCTCTGGCTGTATAGGCATCTTTACTTCCAGAAATATTCCCTTCTTCTTGAGGCAGGATGGTTGACACTCGTTTTATTATTGCTCTTGATAATAACAGCCAAACCCCAGTATACATATCTCATTCAGACTGGGGACATCAAGGAAGTTTAACTCAAAATCAGTTGGGTTTGCAGGAAGTAAGAGGACAACAAATTTTTAGATTCACCAACATTTGCCTTGAACTCTGAGCAAAACAAAGCAGGTTTAGCAAAGGAGAAGAATTTCTTTCTTTCAAAGGAATTGAGACCAAATGGAAAATTTTAAGGGGAGAGGAAAGAAGCCCCTGAAACAGTCAGATGTGTCATTGGGATGTTGCTGCCATTGCCTGCATGTCTTTGCTGTTGGTGCCTGCAGGGCTTTGTTCTGGCTCAGTGTTAGGTCCAGTGGGGTCCTGTTTATGCAGAGCCTCTGGGAATGTGTCTCCACTTCTGCTTTCATTTTCTGTTCTAATTTAAGTTGTCTCACTGCTTTGGCGTCTTGCTTAGGTGTAAAAATAAACTGCTCTGAAATTCAGCCAAAAGATCTTTCTTCTGTATGTGGACAATCCTGGAGTGCTAGTGGGTATTTTTTTCCCCCATCCAAGCTTATCATCCCTTAAGAAGTAAATTTACATTGTGATTACAAGTCAAGTTGAAGACATCCCTGCTTATTGCAGGAGGGTTGAACTAGATGACCTTTAAAGGTCTCTTCCAAAACAAACCATTCCAAGATCTCTGTAATGCTTCCAAATGTCACTTTTTCTGTGATAGAACTTTCATTCTTTTGGATGAAAATAATTTTAGAGAAATTTTACACCTCACACCTTCCCCACACCGATACCTGAGTGCATAAATCTGTGTTTTAGGTATCACCACCTCTTGCAGTTGCACACGAGGTTCTTTGAGAGGGGCCCACATAGGTGATTAAGTGACAATAATGCTGTTTCTCTCCCATCAGCAAACAGTGGGGTGAGAAAAACACAGCGAGCATGGAAACGGAAGATGATAAAAGGAGAGGGTTAAGTGTTACACAGATTCTGAAAGGAACTGACATGTGAAACGGTGCAATAATAACCAAGACGTTGAGCTTCCACCTGGGTATTCCCCCTGTGTGTAGCTGGCACAGATGTTCTGGTCTGGTGTCAGTTTTGATGTCGCCAAGGTGTTATTTTGGGTACCAGCAGCACGAGGCTGTTGGCTGCTGCAGGAGAAACATCCAGAGAGCTCTTGTGCCCATAGATTCAGATTAAGCAGTGAAGTGTGTTTAGATTGGCAGCTTCTTTATCAGATTTTAAAAGTTTATCTATACCAGAAATTACTGCCCTGCATGGTGTGTTTTGGGAGGTGCTGGTGGATGGATAAATCCAGGCTATCCTGAGAACCGAACCCTGAGGACTGGGAATGGGGAGAAAGTTTCCCTGTTTCTGTAGTCCCTTGCTAGGTTAGGGGATGTTATAATAAACTCAGTGAACTTTGCTTCCAGAATTGCCCCTTCAGCAGCCTCAATGCTGACACTGATCCCTGTTTTTTCCAAATCATTCAGTATTTGGCAAGCCCTGCACATGATTTCAGGCTTTAGCTGTCACAGATTATTTATGCCGGGTTTGGATGCTTCCAGTGCACAGTTTGTTTTGGATTTTTGCCACGTGCTGCTAATGCTGTCCCTGAAAATTAACATATTGAGGCTGGTCTTTCTGAATGTGTATTAAACTGTGATCAAATAGCAAAAGATCACATAGAACGTAAAAATCAAACAGTATTTACACGTTTAGTGTCTGTACAAAGCCTAATTGGCAATCAAAGTTTTAGTCTTTTCCTGTCAATCTGCTAATAATCAGATGATTATTGTCAATTTTATCAGGACCCTCTGAGCCTTGTCCTTGGAAATAGTAATTTATTTTATTATGCAGGAGAACCCAAGCAATATAATTAATTTGTAGCCATGTTTGGAGATTGTGCTTTTTTATGTTGGAAATAAAATTATGTTAGTGGAGTAAAATTCAGCAAAATCAAGATTCAGGGTTAATTTGAGAAGAATCTTCAATCAAGCATAGAAAATGGAAAAGGATATAGAAAATATTAGGCTGAAAGTATAAGGTCAGAGATCTGGAGCCCCTCTGCTCTGGAGCCAGGCTGGGAGAGCTGGGGGTGCTCACTTGGAGAAGAGAAGGCTCCAGGGAGACCTCAGAGCCCCTGCCAGGGCCTAAAGGGGCTCCCGGAGAGCTGGAGAGGGACTTGGGACAAGGGATGGAGGGAGAGGACAGGGGGGAATGGCTTCAAACTGACAGAGGGCAGGGCTAGATGGGATATTGGGAAGGAATTCCTGTCTGGGAGGGTGGGGAGGCCCTGGCACAGGGTACCCAGAGCAGCTGTGGCTGCCCCTGGATCCCTGGCAATGTCCAAGGCCGGGTTGGATGGGGCTTGAAGCAACCTGGGATAGTGGAAGGTGTCCCTGCCCATGGCAGGGGTGGAATGAGATGAGCTCTAAAACCTCTTCCAACTCACACCATTCCATGATTCTATATTGATTTAAAATGCCATAAATGTTTCCTTTCATTGGTGTGCAGAGTCCATGAATTTTTGGCCAGAGTATTCCCAGGAGTTCACAATCAGCAAAATGTGTAAATGACTGATGTGTAGCATCCTTTTTATATGTTCACCTGTAAATGTGAACATGTAGCAACTCAAAAGGCCTTTAATTAAAACAGTGCATGGAGCAAGTATTAATAGGTAGTAAAATACAAACTTTTGTGTCATTCTTTTCATGTCCCCATTTAATTTTTTATGTCTAAATGCAAAAATATTAATTTTTCAAGTCATATAATAGCTAATGCAACAGCCTGCTGGAATGGTTATCGTTAGGAGAGCCTTTCTCCCTGACTTGTGCTAATTACCTCAGGATGGATATTTTGTTGCATTATTTTGTCCAAAACGCTTCAGAGAAGCCGATTGCATGCACAAGGTGTGTTGGATGCTGGGCAGGTCCAGGCTCATGTGCAGCAGGACATGGGAGACCACAACCAATTAACTTCATTAACATCACTTTGACTTTCCTCAGCACTCCGAGCCCCGTTTGGGGTTGTTACCAGTAAACCCCATGTCACCCCTGGGATTTACAAGGCTCAAATTTACATCCCTTTGCTTTCTGATCTTGGAAGCTTCTGGTGTTTGAGTGGTTTTGTGGGGAGGACTTGGCTCTTCTGCATCCCCAGAGTTGCTGAGGCTTTTAGCATCTCCATGGGGTTCATGCTTGGCTCACAACCCTGCTGGATTCAAGCTGGATGCAGAAGGCACAAGTGTTTGTTGATACACCAATTCCATGCAGTTAAACATCTCTAGAGGTGTTTGGGTGGGTGGGGTGGAGTGGCCTGATGCTTTATAGCATATTTATTGAGTGTGCAGGAGGAAGGAGGCAAGGTCAGTTTGCTCTAGGTAACCAACTTAAAGTCCTGTTTGCACTTCTCACGTGAGTCAGCAGTCTTGGATATGCTCTGATAACAACGATAAAAATAGCCAGCCCTCTAGGCCTGAGCTTTGAAGTAAAATCTGGGTGAGGAATTATCGAGCTTAAGCATGGTGGGGGGTTTGTTCCCCTCTTCTTGGTGAAAAGCTGATGCTGGAGTTTCAGAGCTACACAAAGCAAGCCCAACCCAGCACTTCCCTGACATCATCCCTGCTGCATCTGTGCCTGTAGTAAAGCCATAGGAAAGCAGCTGGAACACTTCCCAGTGTATAATGTATGTCCTGCTACCAAGCAATGCACCGTGAATCCCTGCCAGATGTATTTCACTGGGACATATTAATTTCTGTGCTTTGAAGTGCGCGTGGCTGGGGATAATATACTTAATGAAATATTAGAGCGAGAAACAATACAGCATAAAATAGTGCTGTTCATTTGAGGGCCTCAGAAAAGAAACAATTCCCCAAATCCCAGCCTTGGAGTGGATGTAGAAGATGAGGGTGGCTGTACTTGGGCTGAAGGTCCTGGATCTGGAAACTTCGGAGAAATGGCAGGGACAGTGAAATGCTTTTCCTGAATACTCTTCCCAGCATCAAATATCCAAAGTTCTCTAAAAACCTGTTGTGAGTTTTGACTTCATGTTTTTTGACCCTTTTTGAGCATTTTGTTGATGCCATGAGGGAACTGTCATAGTTGTGAGGTCTTGTTCCAGTGGGGCAGTGCTCAATGAAAAGCTCAATGTTACACATAACATTAGGATATGCATAATGTAAACTTTAATCTGTATAAAGTATCACTGCCACCTGATTGCTCAGATCCTGGTTCTGATGCTCCTGCTTTTTTCCCTAGTTCCCTTTTTTCTTTCTATTGGAGTAACTCTTAGCATCTTCTAGGGCAGTTTGGAGTTTGTTAGAACTGGCAGAGAACTGGGGCTCTTTAACTTTGGATTTGCTTTAATTTGGGGCTGCTGGTGGTGTGTTATTTTCTTGTAGTGGTGAAGTTTGAGAAATCAGCTGCACATTTGATGTTTCAGTGCCAGGGATATGGGTTTGTTTGTTTTTAAGCAGTACAAAAGAAATAAAAAGTGCGATGTACAAGGGAGTTGGTTGCAATAAGTCATATCTGATGTGAGATATGGACATTTCTGAAAAAGGATGACTTGGTAGGGGAAAAAGTGCTGCTGATTAATTCATCATTGGTTCAAAATCTCCTGGACAGGAAGAAAAGGAGTTTATGTACTCTTCACTGGCACAGGACCATGGAAAAATGTATCGGGGGCAAGGGCCAGGTGTACAGGGGACGGTGATGGTCATTTTGTTTTAGCAGCTAAAATTTGTGGGTGCTGAGTACCACACACCCATGAGATTTTGATTCAGGAGGTTGTCTGGTGTGTTGCTCGCAAAATTTTCACTGAAAATCAGAGGGTCTTTCTGATACTCAGATTGGGGGCAAAATTAGCAAAAGCTTGAGGTGCTGTGGGAGTTACATCTGAGTGGGGGGAGCCTGTGTTGTGTGCATAGTGTTTGGGTGTTTAATACCTTTATCTGCTACAGCTTTGTGGTATTTGTAGGATACAACACCTAACCTGGTTTTATTTTGGTTTTTTTTCAGCCTTGCTAACGTGATGACCTGACAAGAGACAGCACGGTCCTGACTATGCAGCACAGGGACTGATGGGAAAGGATCCAATATGAGTGTAAATGATGTTGGAGGCAGACGACGCTTTGAGGATAGCGAGTACACGCTGCACATCTACCCCGGGAGCATCGCAGAGGGGACAATCTACTGCCCCATCACTGCCAGGAAAACGTCCACAGCCGCTGAGGTGATCGATTTGCTCATCAACAAACTCCAGCTCGAGAAAACAAAATGTTACGTGTTGGCCGAAGTGAAGGAGTTTGGAGGGGAGGAATGGATCCTCAACCCCACGGACTGCCCGGTGCAGCGCATGATGCTGTGGCCACGCATGGCGCTGGAGAACCGCATCAGTGGCGAGGATTATCGCTTCCTGCTGCGGGAGAAGAACCTGGATGGCTCTATCCACTATGGGAGCCTCCAGTCCTGGCTGCGGGTGACGGAGGAGCGGCGCAGGATGGTGGAGCGGGGCTTCCTCCCCCAGCCCCAGCAGAAGGACTATGATGACTTGTGCGGTCTGCCAGACCTGAATGAGAAAACGCTCCTGGAAAATCTCAGAAACCGCTTCAAACAGGAGAAAATCTACACCTATGTTGGCAGCATCCTCATTGTTATTAATCCCTTCAAGTTCCTACCTATTTATAACCCCAAGTATGTCAAGATGTATGATAACCATCAGCTGGGGAAGCTGGAGCCCCACATTTATGCTGTGGCAGACGTGGCTTACCATGCTATGCTCCAGAGAAAGAAGAACCAGTGCATCGTGATTTCAGGAGAGAGCGGCTCGGGAAAGACACAGAGCACCAACTTTCTGATTCATCACCTCACCGCCCTCAGCCAGAAGGGATTTGCCAGTGGAGTAGAACAGATTATTCTTGGAGCTGGCCCAGTGCTTGAGGTAAGATGGAAACGATAGTAGTGTGGAAATGTCTTAACGATGAAAAAAACCCCAAACCTGAGTATTTGGGGTTTTATTGTGACACTATTCTGGAGTTGTCTGCTAAATGCTGATAATAAGGTGACAACAGCATTAGCAATGAGAGAAGGTTGTGTTTCCACCTATAGAATCCTACTTGCTTTCAAAAAAAAGAGGATAAAAATAAAAGTACAGCAAATGGCTTGCTGCCAAATTTGTTAATGCTTTGTTTTCACTCAAGTGTTTCTTAATGCTGGTTTATCTCAGTGGTTTCTCAGTGGGAAAATGGAAATGAGAATTATCAGTAGCCATTTTCTAGAAAAGAGAATTCTTTCTTGAAAAGAGAATTCGTTGCACACAGTGTATTGATAATGTTGTATTTATGGGTTTTCTGTGCACTCGGCTTCTTGAGCTGGGGAAGAAATCAAAGGTAACTTTCATGGTCAAAATTGTGTTTTCTAATTATGAGTGCTTGATTTGGCCACTTTTTGGTTACTTTATGAGAACTCCCCCTGTGTATTAGAGATTAGATAAACTGGGCCATCAACTTTTCAGGTATGAAACACTGAAGTGGGATACCAGCATTCATTAATTAATTAGTCTTGAGTTTGCCGCATAGTTTTTGAGATGGTTTTCCTTGGAATTGCCAGCTTTGCTGGTTAGAATTTTGTTGGTTAAAGCCCATCTGCACATGGGGGATATGTCAGCTTCAGCCATGCCATTGTCCTTGGAAGCCGTGATGCATGGAGGTGGTTTGGTGGCTGCATCCTCTCCTCTCCTTCTCCTCTCCTTCTCCTTCTCCTCATCCAGACTTGATGAGAAAACATCAGGCCAGGCTCCTGTAGTCTGCAATTAATTGTGGTTACTGCAGTGACCACCATTGGTAACAACATTAATTTCAGAAAACTGGTATGAAGACTATTGCATTCCACCCCCAATCCTGTTATTCCACCTGCAGTCCTGTTATTTATTTGAAACACTTCCAGGCTGTTTACTTTTTGATACATTGCTTAATGTGTCATGTTGGCCCAAGGTCATTTTATAGCTCTCTTCAGCACTGTCAGAGGGAGCATCTGTGTCTAGGTTAGATTTCCAGAGGTAGAGAAGAGAGATCTCCATGAAAGGGAAGGTAGGAGGAAGTTTGGGGAATTGGTTTTTTTCTTAGATTCTGCTTTTCTCAGGAATAGGTTGTCTACTTGCTTGGCTCTTGGATGGCGAGAGGCGTCCCAAGTGGTTTACTGGGAATCCTGCTCTGGTGGTGGCCACTCACTTCTTCTGGGGACCATTCACAGAATGGTTTGGGTTGGAAAGGACCATCCCATTCCACCCCCTACCATGGGCAACAACACCTTCCTCTATCCCAGGTTGCTCCAAACCCCGTCTAGCCTGGCCTGGAACGCTTCCAGGGATGGAAAGCTCCAGGGGCTTGGCGCTTCTCTGGGCAACCTGTGCCAGGGCCTCCCCACCGTCCTAATTTTTAATCTTCTTTTCCTTTAAAAAGTATCTTTGTAGTTCCTCTCCTTGGTTCCCTTTCCACTGGATGACGTTGCTCAAAGCCTCAGTGTCCTGGGAAGTTGTGTGTGTTGGGATAAGGTAGAGGGCAGGGATGCACTCCAGCCTTTTGTTTTCCTTTCGCAAGATCTGCAGCTGTTTTTGAGGGAAAAAAATCCTGAATCATATCTGTTATATTTTTTTCTGCTGTTGGAACAGAAGTTTGCATTCCTTCACTCCGGCAGCTGGACGGCTGCTGTTGTGCTTTGTCTGCTTCCAGGCCTCTTGGAAAAAGTGGGGGTAATCCAGAATTTCTTCTGCTCTGCCAGCACCAGTCCCAAATAGTCACAAATCAGGCAGCCTCAAAGATAAAGTGGCTATATTTCTGCTTTTCCTTCTCTTCCTAGAATTTCCTAAGAAAGGGATCTCCAGAGCAGAGCTTTGGGTTGCATTACTCTGCAAACTGTTTGCAGATTTGACCTTTTGAGTTGTGGTTGAAATAAATTGAATAAACTCTGGAAGTTTAGATGCCAAACTTTTGGGGATCTTTTTTCTCCTTCTTTGTTCTTCTCTCCTCCAGACACCTTCTGCATTCCCTTTGCTTTCCCTCTGCATGTTTAAGATCAGATTGAGTTCAGCTCAGGTTTGTCTTTCAGAGGCAGCAACACAGCTCTTCAGTGCTGCGATTTCTGATTTAGGGAACGGAGCAACCAACAGGTCACTTGGACCCGTTGATCTCTCTCTGCTTGAAAAGCGTCTCTGGCAGGACAAGTGCATGGAACCTCCTGTTCCTGGGAATGCCTTTGGTGTCATGCTCACACGGCAGGAGCGGAAGAGGAGCAAAATTAAGATTTTTTTTTTTTTCCTGCAGCTTCTCTGTTTTCCTAATTTACCTTTCTTGAACAGCTTCGGGCTATTGTTTGGGATTTTTTTGTTGCATGACATTCCTGAGTCTTGTCCAAATTGGACTTTTAGGGACGGCTGTCAAGACAACCTGTTACTGCCCTCTAAACACGGTGACATCATTCACTAGTTGCACATAGATTGAGGTGTGTACTGAGACCAGGCATGTCCTTTTAAAGTGTATTTGATGTAAATCCTATGGATTTTCTTTTTCCTTCACTGGGATTTAATAGGAAAATTTTGTTGTAGTGGTGCTACTTGGAATGGTTGCAATATGCTCCTTTTGGTGATAAATGATATTTTAAAATATTTGCATATTTATATATTATTTGTCATAAATTATATTCCTTAAATACCATACTAATTTTTCCAGTAACAAGATTGCAATTGTTTTAAAAACAGGTGATTTTCTTTGTATTTTTTCTCTCTTTCCCCCCATTTTCTTATAAAGCACTTCTTTGCCTATAAAAACTTGCTTCTTCAGCAGAGCTGAGCTCACGAGAATTTTGCACTCTGGCTCTTTAGTTTCAAGACGGAGCTTCTCAAAATCCATAATTTTGTATAGTTAATTGAGGAAGAGTTCCACGTGGTGCAATTCCGTTCTGTTTCTGATTGACTCCATGCAATACTTGAGGTGAAAACTACTTCTGCTCAGCTTGATGCTCCATCAGGAGCCCAGAGTGCCACACCTCAACGAGACATTGAGGGGTTGGAGCATGTGCCGAGAAGGGTCTGGAGCACCAGGAGCGGCTGAGGGGGCTCAGCCTGGAGAAGAGGAGGCTCAGGGGGGACCTTATGGCTCTCCCCAGCTCCCTGACAGGCAGGGGTAGCCAGATGGAGGTTGGGCTCTGTTCCCAGGGAACAAAGGAGAGAACAAGAGGAAATGACCTCAAGATGTGCCAGGGGAGGTTTAGGTTGGAAAAATTTCTTCACACTGGAAAAGATGTGGCTGTTCCATCCCTGGAAGCATTCAAGGTTAGGTTGGAGAGGTTGCACAACCAGGTCTAGTGGAAGGTGTTCCTGCCCAGGCAGGAGGTTAGATTAGATGACCTTTGAAGTTCCCTTCCAGTCCAAATCATGCCATGATTCAATTCATGGTCTACCTGCAGAACTGTGCTTTATCCCTGCAGGGATATTTTATCCCAGATCTAGGGAACTTGTTGATATGAACTTGGAATGGTGTTTTAAAATCCTGTTTTCTCTTTAATTAGATTAGCTAGAAACATCCAGATGAATTTTATTTTTGAATCCCAGCTTGTTTTTATGGACTGTAACCCTTAGAGGTGGGATGAGGATGGGATCATCACCTTGTACCGGTGCATGGTACAGCCTGTGAGCATCCTTCTCCATCCTCTTGAACCATGCTTCAGCTTTCTGGGGAGCTGTGAATGCAAGTTAATTTATTACATCTTGCTAATTTCTTTTTCAATTCTCAAATAAAACTGCAAAAGTAGGAAATTCATCCCTGGCTCAGGTATGCCTAAAGGTCCTCAGATATTGGATGAGCCTTGGTCTAAAGGAGTCTGCACCACATTATTTTATCGTCAGTCCCTTTCTCAACATCTCGTTTGTCACAGGAGTGCAGCCATGGCAGCTACACACAGCAGATGTGTTGTCTGAGCAGCTGTTTATTTGCCTTTTCAAACATCCCGG
Organism: Picathartes gymnocephalus; assembly: GCA_013390045.1. Taxonomy (NCBI): domain Eukaryota; kingdom Metazoa; phylum Chordata; class Aves; order Passeriformes; family Picathartidae; genus Picathartes; species Picathartes gymnocephalus. Next base: position 735,689 of record WEKY01033670.1, read on the forward strand.
TGGGGATCTCTCAGTTGCTTAAAAAAAAAAAAAACGGCAAGAGCTGTGTTCCCGGGAGAGGCCTTGGAGCACAGGCGGTGGCCAAGGGGAGCTGCTGCTGCCCTTCACAGCTGATGTGCATCTGCAGCATCTCTGCCAGAAAAAAAAAGGAATTGATTGCCTGAATTGCTTTGGAAGAAATTGCAGAGAGCTTTCTGTAGACATGGCCCTGCTATTTGCATTCCCAATGGTGGTGGTTTGCACACGAACCTTAGGAACACCAGCTGGAGTTGCTTTTTGGTTTCTGGAGAAATATTGCGCAATGTGTGTGTTTTGCTTTTGTGGGGGAAGTCAGAGTTGCCACCTGAAGGTCTGGGAAGCTGAAAGCCTTTATTTTTTCTCATTTCTTTAATCCTAATTATGGGGTTGTTAGAGGGCAGCATCTAGAAGATGTTGAATGTTTCTTTCCAGGACTTTGTGCTGATGCCCAGGGTCATCCCAGCTGAATTCAGCCCTGGCAGCAGCAGCTGGAGCTGCGGCTCTGTGAGGTGTGAAAAGAATGACTCCACACTGCTGGAATTGCAGTGGATGCTGCTGAATGTTTCCAGAGCCAAACAAAGAGCCATTGAGTCGAGTTTAAAAACTCAATTAACTGGAATGATCAGGCGTGTCCTGGACTTCCAGTAGGTTCGGGTAGCATTGGACAACATGGAGGGGCCAAAGCTCCCTGTGCATGCGGCCTCCACTGCTTCTCCTGTATGTGCCAGTCCTGGAGTTATCCTAGGTAGGACCCAGCTCCAGTGGCAGATCCCACATTCTTGACTCCTGTACTGTGAAGCCATGATAATGGGATACTTTATTCGTATAGGAATTAGGGTGCCATTATTTGCCTGTGAGAAACAACATTTGCAAACAGACCATATGCATATTTTTACCTAGATCAGTGCTAATGGGATGTAAACTTTTACTATATTCCTTTTTTTCCCTATTCCTTCTTGTAACAGTATTAATGGGAAATAAAATTTAAGTATATTTACATTTTTATCCCCTACTTGGAACAGTATTAATGGGAAGCAACCAAATTCCATTAAAATGGACTTTACACAAGAAATAGATTCCCTGATTCAGTTCACAATGTTCAGTTTCTAGTATACTGATTTTTAAGTAATTGGGTTGTATTTTGTGGCTCTAGAAGTTTTATATCCAAAAAAATGGATTTATATGAAGAGGAGAGGGAAGATTTATTCTTCTGCTCATTACTCACTTTTGATCATTTTTAACCTATGATATGTGCAATTATCACCGCTCTGCCATGTGAGTTTGGGGTAGGTGTGAGCGCAGCGGCCAGGATTTTTTCCCTCTGCATTCTTGCCTCCCTGTGAGTGCCTGGAAAGGTTAGAGAGGGAGCAGCACACGGAGATTATCCAGCTGATGCCTAATGTGGGAAGAATTTGTGCAGGCCTGACACAAAGGACTCCCACAGCAAGGCTCAGGCACCAACTGCTTTTCACCAGTGCTTGCAAAATGCTGTGATTCTTCAGCTGGGGGGGTTTTACAGTTTCAGGCTCTGTATCAAATAGCGTCTTGTTCATCCCATTTTCTGATGCTGCATTATTCAATATTTTCACTGTAGAGTCTTCCTGCCATAACCAGATGGGCTGTATCAGTGCCTAGGTCTAATACTATTATTTTTCATTACTTGCTATCTTCATTAAATATTTGATGACTCCAAAGTCCAGATTATTGCACTTGAATGACAAAAATTGGTGTTTCTGCCCTGAGATGACAGTGGGGGAGATGGATTTGTTATTAAGGCAGGTTTTTATGAAGCAGCTTTTTCTCCACCCTTACAAATTAGGAACTATTTTGTTTCCAGGAGGGAAATGCCAAATAAACCCTGCCCTTGTTGGGTGGAGTACTCACCTTGCAAGATATCGTGACTTTATGGACCTCTAGATAGCCAGACTTTATGGACCCCTAAGTATCAGGATCTCTGGCTATCCAGATTCCATAAATATTTATTTATCTATACAGTATAACCCTGAATCTGACCCTGGCAGGGACCATGTGTTCATGCAAACCCAGATGAGGCTCAGCATTATATGGTATTAGAGAACAATTTACTTTCTTAATACCGTTTTTTCAATATCTTTCTCTGTCTTATTCCACCAGTGTGTCTGTTATTTGGGTTTGTTTTCAGCTTTTTTGGTAAAACTTGAATATCAAGGTGCACATTTAACAAAACATGAAGGAAGGGCTCATTTTCTGACACCTTATTTTTTCCTTTTTCTCTCTATTTATCAAATGCTGTAATTATAATGTAGCACTTTGATAAATAATGTTTTCGATCAAAGATCATGTTGCTACTCTTCAGTAAGGCTTCCATGAAGACTTAATAACCAAGACAAGGACTTTTTATCCCTAATGTGCATAGTTAATACAGCACCATGTTTTTCTAGTCATGGAGTGAGAAGTTAATGCCTAGTAGGGATTTTGTTTCTTCCTCCCCTCCTCCCTTCTCCCAGTCAAAATACAGATTTTTTTGTTTTCAGGAGCATTTACTGAGACCGTTTTGACTTTTCTCATGGCTGGGGAGCCTGTATTGGAATTGACACGCTGGGATGGGTGCTGGGAGGATGCCAGGTGGGTGCTGTGCTGCTGGTGGGGAACAAAAGAGCCTAGGAACAAAGAGCCTTTGTAGGACAGGGACTACACTCAGCTCTGGTGGTATCAGTTGGCAAATTTGGGCTTTTTAACAGTTTCTGCCATCCCCATGGCTTTTCCAGGCCCGGAATGTGAGTGCTGTCCCCTAAACACCTCTGGGTGAGCATTTGGATTTGCTGTCTCAGGAGCAAATCCTTCTCCTGACTGCTTAATGACAAGGTGTCCTACTGAGTTCAGAAATTGTATGCCAAGGGAGCAGGTACAATTTTCTGACTCTGTCCTCTGTGTCTTCAAGGGAGAGAGATTCTCCCTTCTTATTTATAGGGCAAGAATTGCTATTTGTAATAGAAAATTGTTATTGTCACTTATTTTATACAGTGAGGAGACAGAGAAAGTGTGATTAGTTATGGAAGGGACCACAGTGGTCACCTGGTCCCACCTCCCTGCTCAGGCAGGGCCATTCCAGAGCACAGGGCACAGGATTGTGTCCAGGCAGCTCTGGAATATCTCCACTGAGGGACATTCCACAGCCTCTGTGGACAATCTGTTCCAGTGTTCGGTCACTGCACAGTGAAAAAGTTCTTCCTCATGTTCAGATGGAACTTCTGGGATCAGTCCCTGCCCGTTCCTCTGGTGCCATTGCTGGGCCCCCGGAGCAGAACTTGGGCCCTGCCCAGAGCCCTCCCTGCACACAGGGACACTCAGGGCTGAGGGCCCCTCTCAGCTGGGGCTCCTCTCCAGGCTGAACAGCCCCAGCTCCCTCAGCCTCTTCTCAGCTGGGAGATGCTCCAAGCCCTTCCTCATCTCTGCAGCCTCTGATGGACCTGCCCCACTCTCCACAACTCCCTGACAGGAGGGTGCAGCCTGGTGGGGATTGGGCTGTGCTCCCAGGAAATGAGGGGCAGGACAAGAGGACATTGTCTTAAGCTGCCTCAGGGGAGGTTCAGATTGGATCAGGAAGAATTTCTTTAAAGAAGGTGTGATTAGGCATTGGAATGGGCTGCCCAGGAAGGTGGTGGAGTCCCTCTCCCTGAAGGAAGGAATGACTGAATATTGCACTCAGTGCTCTGGTCTGGTTGACAAGGTGTTGATCAGTCACAGGTTGGATTTGATGATCTCAGAGGTCTTTTCCAACCTCAATGATTCCATGATTCTGTAATCACTACAGCTCTGCAGCGATGCAATGTGTACGTTTTTCCCCGTATGATTCCCATGGGAATAGGGAAGTCAGTGCATTCACTGAGGAGTGTGACCATGGTCATCATTTAGGGTCGTGTCACTGAAAATGCCTCAACCCAGGAATTAGTGGGTGGGCACTGTTGTCCACCTCTTCTACAGCATGTGGATTGTGTTTTGTTGTTTCAATATCTTAAGCATATAAAGAAATTTAACCAAGTGCCTCATGATTTGCCCTAATGGCTTTGCCAAATCCAAGAGGAATCGGTTAAAAGAAGTAAGGCACTTCAGGTAGGCAGAGGCAGGGAGCTGCTCTGATTTGTTTACTGTTTAAGGTTAAATATTATGTAGAGGTTAAGTTAAAGCTCAGCGGAGGGTGGTGGAACAATCCTCTCCCAATCCCACATTGCACAAGTCTCGCAGGAGCTCATGGCAGCAATGGAGAGTAGGCAAATAAAATCATTGTTTGCCATGTTTGCAGAAGGGATCTGCCTTAACGGCAGCAGCAGATTGCAGCTCCCTTCTTTTCCTTTAATTAAGATGGATGAGGGATAAATGTTGTGCCAGACAGTTGAGCTTTTGGCTTTGTCACTGTGATTGGGGATTTGGAATTCTCTGGGCAGAGGCTGCGATAGGGAAGATGAAAGGACAAGGAGAATCTGAAGAGTTTAGAACACTGGACAACTTTTGTAGATCATTTATTTTTAACATATAAAGTATATTAAAAAAATTATGTCCATTTTGCATCAGCGAGTTAAAGCTCTCTCCCTCAGTGATTGGTGTCCTGCCATGGCTCCCTGCTCCCGTGAAGCCTTGCACTGAAGGGAAGCACCTCCTGTTTTGGAGTGAAGAGCTTTGGAGAGCGAGGTCTTCCTCCTGTCCCACAGGGAGCTCTGCGCTGCAACAGATGAAGGCTTCACCTCATCCTTATCCTAGCCCTGGGAGGACATGAGGCAGGTCAGGATGAGACTTGCCTGCTAGTCCCACCACCTGCAGGCAACTGTAGCTCAGGGATCTCCTAAATTGGCACAATCTTCACCTAATAAGTCTGAATGGGTGTTTTTGGGGTCAGCTTGACTACCAACGGCCATAAGGGAAGCCTGAATAGAGGAAAAGATGTTACGATATTGATTACGAGTCAAATAATTAAAAATTTAGCAAAGCACAAGACAAATCAGGATTGTTGGCTGTTATGAAAAACGTTATTTATAGTTATAGAACATATATATATATATATACACAAAAAAACGAAAAAGAGGAAAATTTGAGCAATTTCTGCCCATAATGTAATTTAAAAATATCTAAATTTTTTTTTTCCAGTGTTGTCCAGATCCACACTATTCTCATTTGAAAGGAGGAAATAGAAACAAAATAAGGTGATTCCTGTGCAGTAACTTTGTGGTAGAGACCAAAGATTTACTGTTTGTCCCAAAACGGGCAGATTTACTTAAGGTTTTTAATTGGGAGAAAAATCTTGGCCAAGGATCTCTGTGAAGTATACCAAAGAAGAATGAAAGCAACTGGGTAAAAATGCTCATGTCCAACATAAGGATAAAATGCTTATACTTAATTTGCTTTATCATCGAGGAAATAAAAAAAATTTTTTGAGAAACAATAGGTTTGGGGAGCAAAGTTTTAGTGTGGTAGGTTGGGTGGGAGCTGTCTCCCAAATATTTGTTGCTTGAGTACTTTCCAAAGCAGAGCAGATCCAGACTTCAGCAAAGCATTTGATGTGCTTGGAGAAGAAATGTAAAAGAAATAAATGAAGAAACAAAAGAAAAAGAGGCAAAGCAGATTTTATAACACAAAATCCTTTTTTTAAGAACTAGTGCTTTCTCAGGATTCCACATATTCTGCATACAGGCTGGTAAGTGTAAGGAATAGTCCTGAGTCTCTCCTGTGGGAAATTGTGGGGTTCAGTTGAGGGTTTTCTTCTTATATCTACAAATTGAATTATCCTTTAATTATGGAGGTTTGGAAAATAGTCCTGAAGAGTAGAAAATGCAATTTTTTTTGTTGTTCAGCAAATGGAGGTGGAGTGGTTTCCATCTGATGGAGATGGGGAAGATTTGGTGTTGTCTCCTTTAAACAACCTTCTCTACAAGGCTCATATCCACTTCTTCATTGAAAAGGAACTTTGCAAACTTTGGAAATACACTTTTCTGGTTTAGTTTAAGGCTCTGAAAAATGTGGAGTTGGAAACATCAGAGTTTGTCTTTATCTCCAGGGCTACGGCCGCGGAGCTGGCGATGCTCGGAGGAATGTGTTTGAATTATTAGGCTGAACTCTGCATTTCTGGGCCAGAGTGTTCCTGGTATTTGGAGGCCTCTGGGATAGAGGTAACCTTGCCAGCAGGTCATAAATTTGAGCCAGGCTTTTTTACCTTAGTCAGGAAATTCATGCTGGAGCTTTCCTTGGGGCAGAATTCGCAGTGATCTAATCCCAGCCTGCTGCCAAACCCAACCTGGGAGTTGTTTTCTGGCGTTTTGTTGCTGTCTCTTTGTTTTGTCCATCATGTTCCAGATCGCTCGATTTCCTCTGCTCTGCGCTTTTCTCTGGAGCTGTTATTCAGGAGTGGATGAATGCACACAGCCAGTCTGCAAAAGCCTCACTGCTTGTCGTGGGCAATGGCCAGCACCAGAATGTGCTATCCAAGGAAAATCATAATGAGCAGTTCGTTTTAGTTTCTCCAAATAAGCTCTAGAGGAAAACCTGTGATGGGATTTTGGAATTTTTGGGACACTTCATACACAAGCAGGTATGCATCTACATTGCAGGTGTCATATCAAAATCAAATCAATAAATAAATAACAACAACAACTCGTATAATAACATATCTCCTATAGTAATAATAAATACATTAGTATTTCCTATAATACTAATATATGTAATATAATATTGATTATATGAATACACACACAAATCTGCATTGCAGGTGTCACATACAAGTCCAAAATAATATATATATTATAATATCTGCCATAATAGTATATGTAATAATAATATAATTACATATATATACACACCCCAATCTGCATTGCAGGTGTCAAAGAAGTTCAAAATAACATCTATAATAATATTTGTTATATTAATATATGTAATGTAATAATAGTGTAATACTATACACAATGAAAAAGCTGCATTGCAGGTGACTCAAAGTAGTCCAAATTTATATATATTAATATGTCATGTAATAATCTATGTAATAGCAATATATCTATATACATATTTACAAAAACAGATCTGCACTGCTGGTGTCATAGGTGTTCATAATTACTACTACTACTACTGCTAATAATAATAATAATAATATTACATCTCAAGTGTTATATAGAATCCCCAAAGAATTACTCAGGTAAAACCCCGCTGCAGTCTCTGGGTCGTAGCTTAATGTGAATGTAAAAAGCTTTATTTTAACTTAATTCTCAAGCTATAACACAAGTAAACCCTTTATGCTGTGGAAAAGCACAGCTATGATGGATAGTTAAGATATTTCCATTTTGTAATGGAAATTTGTCCAATATGTTAATTATTGCATCTGTTAATGAAAGGTGAGGTATGTTTGTTGCACATTGGGTACGTGTGGAGCTGCTGCTCCAGTACACGGCTACGTCGGTGGGAGGTGAAATTCATATGAATTAAGCCAGTTTTAAAGGAATTTCAGTGGGTTCCTTGGAATAGCAGCTGCTCAGCACTGGGATGCTGATGATGTGTAATTCCCAGCAGTGCTGTCAGTGTTGCTGGGCAGTGATTTTTGTGTAACAAATCCAGTACAAGGCTTTTTTTCCCCCCTTCCTCCTCTTTTTTTTCCTGCAATTTGAAGCAGGAAAGACCTGTTCCTGCGTCCTGTCCAAATTGCCTCTGGATGTTTGCTTTAAATCAGAATATTCTATTGCTAGACATGTTAGATTAACATTAAATGGTTACAAAATAATATTGTGGAGAGATAAAGACCTTCGAAGTCCTTTCTGGCTTGGAAAATATGCCTAAAAATTTAGCACAGGGTCATCTGCCATTACCGTTGCCAGTGCATATAGCCAGTCAGTCTAAATTCACCCCTAATTCACTAATGCTCCCCATTTTTGCATCATATAGCTGCTAAAAATGATAAATAACCCAAATCCTGCTCCTCCACTTGTTCTGCAAATCACGGATATGGGTATGCACCTTCAGTTTTGCACAGTGAAACTTCCTGACTTGTTTTGTGTCCATGCACACAAACTCCTTGCCTTCTTGAATATTCTCAGTGTAACAAGTGCGCATCCAAGACCTGTTAAGCCTGGATTAATCCTGGGCTTGGGCTGCTCCAGGAGGGATTACAAAGCATAATATTGGCATTAAGGCTGGGAGATCGGAGTGAGGCTTTCCAAAGTGCTTACGCAGCACAAAGAAACTCTGCCGGCACCTTTCGGCTCGCGTGCGGCCCTGGGCTGCGAGGGACGACCCGGGGTTTTCTAGAGCTACATCACAATTATAATATTTGTTATCACAGAGATGCAATAGAAATAACCTCCTTGCAGAAGGGAAATATGTGGGTAATGAATGGGTGCGACCTGCCTGTTGCTGTCCTGGGTTTTTGTGCTGGCTCGCGCAGCCCTTCCCGCTCTGCAACATCTGGTTTTCATCTGCTGCAGGAAAGCCAAATAATTTCAATGAAACTGGGAGAAAACATAATGCTTTAAAAAAAAAGACAACTATTGATGTTAGCCTGGTTTTCAGCTGGCGTTAATTAGATTTATCAGCAGGGTCTATCGGCAGAGTGGACGCTCACTTGGATGCTTGAGTTAATGCATCATCCAGTGGACAATGTGATTAACGAGGGCCAAGTGCCATGTTTTTCCTTGGAAGAGCTTGAAATGACAAATAATGTGAGTTGAGATTACGCTGATTTTTGTTGCATCCCCCAGGTGGCAAGTCAGTAGAGCACTGGGGCACAGATGGGATTTTACTGGTGGGAACAGCCTTGGTTCAGTGAGACTGGTCATGGTTGCTCTGGGATTAAGGATATGGCAATACCTGCATCATGTTAGCCTGCAACAAAAATGTATTCCCTAAATTGTCAAATATTAGATATATTGAAAGCAAATAAATATACAATAGGTGTACAAGATATATTAATAAAAATATAACATATGAGATATTAAAATATAAAATAGGTATAATGTATACATGATATATAGAAATATGAAATAAAAATGCATTATTTTATTTCTGTCTGTCCCTCTAAATCAGAATAAGGCAGTCACTGAGATCCATTTTGAAGTTTAGACCAGCATGGGTCAGCATCTGCTTAATCCTCATCACATTAGAGCCTTCCTGGACTGAGTTTTTTAACTGACTTTATTGATCACTGGATTTTTAAAGACGTCCATGAGCTCTCAGCAAATGAAGCATTTGTCCTGCTCTGCGCAGATTGACCCCATTGCGTGGAGTGTACTTGAGGAGTAGGCAGGCTTTTTGTTCCATCTAGGCTGGAAAACTCTTGTGCATTGTTAGATCTTATCCCCCCAGTGCTGGTTTTTGGTGCTGGGAAAGCTTCATTAAGATAGAATTATGAGTAAGCAAAATATTTCTGGTTTTCCGTGTTAATCGTGTCAGTTCAGCAAGAGAAATGGAGCTGGGAGAAGCTTTTTGAGTAAGGACGTCTCACCTACTGGCTTAAGGCATGAGGATCCATGAAAGCAAATACTGAAGGAGCCGTAAGTCTATATTTTGATTTAATGGTTGTAATTTTTAAATTGCTTTAAGGTTATCCTGTCATAAGATCTTAACCGCTAATTTTTCCAAAGAGTTTAATTAAATTTCAAGCTTTCAACTGGAAATTCAAAATAGAAAATTGGTCTGAGCTTACTATTAAGTTTCTTGCTTTGAGAAAAGTTACTACATTTAATAGAACCATAGAATGGGCGGGTTTGGAAGGACTTTCATTTATTTGATTGGATTCAAACCACAGTTAATTCAACTTCTCCCTTGATTGCCAGATCCACACTTCAGTTTCTTAGGAGCCAAATTTCTCTGGACAAGGATGCAGTTGGAGCAGGGCACCTGCAATTGCTCAGAGTGTTTTCAGGAAAAACCATGGTCTTTTATTTTTTTCTCCCATCCCATTCCTTGCCATGGAATCAGCTCAGTTTAATTTTGTGCATCTTGCTGGGGGCTGGTGCCAGAGATCAGGTTAAGGGGATGCAGAAGGTGACCAGTTCAGTGAGTCAGGACTTAAATGTGTGGATACTTCAACGTGTATATTTCCCTCCCTCTTTCTACCTCTCACATGAGTTATCTTTGATGCATTTGTTTTCTAAAGTGGCAGTGGAATGATTACAAATGCAGTAGTAACCCCCAAACTATATGTTTGTAGGCTGGATCAGGGCCTACAATTGGTACAGTTGGGAATAGTGTCCCCCATGTATTTGTGCCAAATGTCCCTGGGAGCAGCAGAGTACAGGCGGGAATCTCTGAAGGTGATGTGGATTCTCAGCATCACTTATCATCGAACTTAGATTTGAGAGCTCATTAGCACTAATTCTCTTCTTTTTTCCCCCATTTTTTGTCCAGTCCCTCATACCATGGGATTATTTTTCCATGCTTTGTTACAATCCCCACCTGGGTTTTAATTGTTATAGTGACTTTAGCCTGGGCAGCTGGTGAATTATCAGTAGCTCCCCTATCCTGGGTGCCATCCAAGGAGGGAGATGGGAAAGAAGGAGCAGTAAAAAAGAGGGATGGCCAGGAAAGGCCTTGCTGTCGGATGCCAGAGGCCGGGTGAGCAAAGCCTTCCTGCTGAAATCCGGCCAGCATGAGGTAGGACAATCGTGCTGCTGTTCTCCTTGGGAGTTATAAACAAGAGGATGAGGCTCAGCAAGAGAAAGAAAGGTTTCTTTCTGTGGTTTTCCTTTCCGTCAGTGTTTTAGTTTCCTTTTCCACCCTCCTTCTGAATTGCAGGCAGATCTATTTAGAGAAGAAATGCTGTTTTCACATGAATTTAATTTTTTAATGTAGTATTTTACTTGCTGATTAAGGTCAGTAAAGAAATACATTTAATATTCTCTTGAAAGATGCAAACAAATCCCACCTTAGTTAGTACTGATGTTGTTTTTGTTGGGGTTTATAAAGCTGCTTTGAGTGAGCCAGCAAGAGTAGCATCCCCATCTTCCCCAGCTGGGATAAAAAGATGCAACCCAGTGATTCCTGCTACATCCTGCATACATTTTCTAATGCAAAAAAGGAAAGAACAATAAAGAGGTTGAAGTAATAATAAATTCATATCGTCCCAAATGCAGGCAGAGTGGTTGAGCTCCTTGCTTTACTCCCACTTTCAGGATGATGTGTGCGTTGTTATTTAAGGGAGGGATCTTTCAGCTCTACACCCATAAAATCTTTCCAAATCCCTCCAGGAGATATTTGTGGAGATACTTTGACCACTTGAGTGATCATGTCCTCCTTGTTTTCATCATCTTGAGAACTGGGTGGTGTATGATGAGGTTGTCACCTCTGGGCAGTGACTGTATATGTATAGAACAAAGGTTTTGGAAGTGGATAATAGGTGCTGAAAAATGTGAGATCTGGGTCTAAGTCTCCCTCCAGCCTTTTTCATTGGCAGATCTGGTTCCTCCGCATACACTCGACTGAGCTTGACTAAAATCTTGTAAACTATCACCTCCATTGTTCTGCTGTATGGAAGGACATCCAGGACATCAAAACAATGGGTTTGAATGTGTTCTTATGTTTTTTATTGAGAACACAAAATTATGTCTTAGATCAGTCATCATGGTCCAAGACATTCACCCTCTGGAGATGCTCTATCATGTAAGGGTAGTATTTGTCCTGGGTGGGAGCTGGGGTTGTGCCTCTGAGCACTGTTCTGCCCTTGGCCCTGCAGGGAGGAATGCTCCAGCATTCCAGCCTCGCTCCTGGAGCAAGAACCAGAGTGCCAACAACTCCTTTCCTTGCAAATAGATGCTGGTTCTCCGTTCATTTTTACAAACCAGGTGTAATTAGTAACGGCCTACTCTTCATTCTGCTGTGCTGCTGCATGTTAGGTCACCACTCGCTTCCAAATAATAGATGGAAACATGGTTTTATTTGGGTTATAAATTATGTATTGCTGCTCAGCACAGGGAGTGCTTGTTTTTCCTCTGCCTTTTCACATCCCTGGGCTCCTCTGGTTAAGGATCCTTTTCTCCCTTTAAGTTCAACCAATGAATCTCTTGCTAAATTGAGAAAAATACTCTGAATTTGTACTTGAGCTTTGCAGTTTGTCTCAGCCTGGCAGAAGACGTGTACTCAAATCCTGGTTGGGTTTTCCAGCTATTCCAGTCAGGCTGGTTAAAGATACTCTTAAATCTGTCTACAAAATTTCCCACCTTTTTCTGTGTCATAGCTACTTTGATACCAACATCAGGTTGTGATTTTAGATAATTTGCTATATGTTTAATTACAGAAGGTTTGCTAAAAGACTTAAACACACTGTAGTGATTCTTCGAAGATTGAATAAAGAAATGCTGTTCTGAATTTTACTGTTGTAGAGGCTGCAAATTTCTACAAGGGAAGTTGTAAACGTTTTGTTTAGTTACACCATGATGGAGAGGGACTGAGTAGGGAACAATCAGGAAGGGTTTCTCAGGCTGTGTGGTGGCAAGGAAACAGAAAAGTTGTTAAAAGAAATGAGATGTACAATACTTGTGTACTGGAAACCAGTGCTTCAGGAAATCAGAGGAGGGGGAAGCTAATGAGTGTGTGCTCTAACAAAACCTTGCGTATTCACATGAAATTAATTGGTTTGCTGTTTGCTCCGGCAAGCAATGCCCCTGTGGATTTTCCAAGTGTATCTGCTGTGTTTCTCCTGCTGGCAGCTGTAGTGGGAAACACTTGTGCACATCTCCCAAGACAGCAGGTCACTGGCACTTCATCCAATACACCTTTCTTTGGAATATTTGTACTTTCAATGCATTATTGCACATACACGTTATTCTGTGTTCTTCTGGAGGGCAGGAAGGTTTGAAAAGCTGGTGTTCCCCAAAATATTGTGCACAAAGACTAAGGAGGTGGCAAAATTAAATGCTATTAAATGCCTTTGGAGACTTAATTTGTTCTAAGACGTTCTCAGTGATATGGCATCCTCCTCCCGCTTCCCTTCCCTGCCCTCCTCACATCTGGAAAGATCTCAGCAGCTGGTGGGGGGAGATCCCAGGTGGAGCTTCAATGGCACTTAAATGCTGCTGTAAAAATTTGGACTGCATTCCTTCTTCTGGTTCGCTCAATTTTGGGTCAGATCAATGCAGAGTGAGTGGTTTGGGCCAGCTCTTTGCTCCTGGAAGTCTTGCAGTGAGGTTGGATGCATATGGCCATTGTAAAAATTAATACTTGGAAGTGTTGTTTAAAATCCTGCCCCTCCATGGAATATACAACCTCAAACTACATTTCTTAATACATACATGAAAACATGAAATTGAAGGAAGGTGATTTTGAGTCCCCACTTTATGATATCTCCTGCTTGGCCGAGGCAGATGATGAAGAACTGTGGCTCATCTTGGTGCAGAGAGAAGGAGCAGTGAGGCCTCTGCATATTTGGCATGCTGGGAGCACATCTGCCCTGGCACACCATGCCTGGGCTTGGTTTGACTGCTGCCCTTTCCAAAAAGGAAAAGGAAAACACGCTCCCAACATCCATCCCAACCACTTGGCATTTTGCAGAACCAGGCTAGGAAGAGGTGGACAGCAGATAAATATTTGTGTTAGTTTTGAAACGTTTTCCACGATGTGGAAAGTTGGAGTATAAAATCTCACAGCATTTCCCTTAATTTCATTAATTCAGGGCTTTCCTTTTTTTTGGTTGGATTTTCTTGTCCTTTAAACCCCAAAGCGCTGTTCTCAGAAGTACTGGCCTTGGCAGTGTTGAGGAACATTGTGCAAAGCTGAATAGGTGGTTTTGGCAGGATAACCTTGGAAGTGAAAGCTCCTTTCCTGCCTGGAGACCTCTCCCTTGAGAAACAGAATTGCAGCACTGTGCCCATCTCATGCCACGGGGCATCGGCTGCTCTGCTCTCGCCTTGCAGCTGTTCCTCCTCTGCAGGGAACGGATGGAGTGGTGTCATTTACCCCCAGCTCAGGAACCTGGTTCCGTTCATAGGAAACCTCTCCATGGTGGCCTCAAGGAAACCCCCAATTAATTCCTCTGGAAAGGTGACAAGCGGTACCTGTTGAATTGTCCTGTTCTGCTTTACCTAATGGCTGAAAATAGACACCCTCTCCTAACACAAATACCTGATAGGAACATGTTGATTTTTGAGACTTCTCTTTTGCTGCCTAAAAAAGAAATCAGTGCCAGCTGTTGTTTCTCCTGGTGGTTATCGAATATTCTGGTCTCTGATAAGACAGTTGTTTTTCAATGGTTCCCATCGATCCAATGAGATAATAATTTTTTCAGTGCTACACCTCGGTCTGACTCCTGCAGGTGTTGTGGTCCATCCCAACACTTACTAATAAGTATTTTTAAGCTCTTACTTCACCATTTGAACTGTGGAAATAAGGGAAAAGGTGTTTCTATGGGTCATTCGGACATCTGAAGCTGCCTATGGCTACTGAAACATTACAAAAGCTGGAGTCCGGCAGTGCTGCCGTGGTGGAAGCGACTCATCCAAGCTGCGTACGAGGCACGGAAATTTGATGCCACTGCTCAATGGCGCTTGAAATTTTGGAATTGCATCAAGAAGAGTTGTAGATTATTTATATAATCCCACAGAAAAGCAAGGAAGGGCTGGAAACGTGTGGATTCATATTTAACCTTCTCCTTACTCAAGAGATTTTTTACGTGGCAGAAAACAAATGTGGCTTTTATTGTGTTGATTTAATGCCAAAGCTCTGATTTGGTTGGTTTTTGTTTGTTGGAGGGGAGGGTGTGGATGATTTTTTGTCTGTAAGAAGCAGAAAGTGGCTGAGGTCTGAGAGGAAGGACAGCAGGGGCGGGAGCCAAGCCGAGGCTCGGGTTACACTGGTATGTTTTGGTTGCTGCCTAACGTGTTTTTGTTTTTCTTCATTACACATATTTCTCTTGGGAAAAGCAGGAAAAACTGTGTGTCAAATATACATCAGGGCTCTGTGCCTCTGCTAAGAGGTTCCAGATGGGGAGCATTATGACAAGGACACTTTCTCCTGCCTTTTGCTTTGTGGCATTAATTTTGGTGACAAACTGCAGGAAAACTTATATCAAGCCCAGAGTGTGCAGTGAATGCTTCTTCTTTTTTTTCTTTTGAGCATTTTTTTGGCTACCCAAGTATGCAATAGGAAGTTGAAACTTGATTTCCAAACATTTATGGCCCCATGTCAAATCATAATATTCAAAAAAAGGGGAAAAAACTACAGTTTTGAAGGAACTTCGAGAGGCTTACTCCAGGGGCTGGAGAGTGTCCAAGGCTTGTCCAACAGACCACATCCCTCTGCCTAAATTGGATGCTGATGGCTGGGAAGGAGGAGATGGAAGCTGATGAAGATGCCTCTGCAAGGGAGGAGTCTCTTGCCGATGGGCAATGTTTCATTTCTGTGCCGGGCAGGGGCTGTGGCTCCACCTGGGGATGGCATTGTGTCTTCTTCAAGACGACCTCCCAGGACCCTGATGGCTTGTTTCCAGACCCCCCCTCACACTGAGAGTCCACAGCTGCTCCACCTGAATTGAATGGTGTGGCAAGGGGAGCCGCAGTCGGGCTCGGGCAATGGCAACCTGTCATCACCAGCTCCTAAAATCAGTGAGTCACAGCTTCAGCAAGTGCCTCTGAGTGCTACGTGAGCTGTCAGCAGGTGACAATGGCAACAAGAGCTCGGCAAAAGTGTTGTCCTACAGTGTTCTCAGGATGTAGTTTCCTGTGTGGATGTTTTTGCATAATGAAATTATGTCTTAAAAGGTAGCACTTGGTTTGTGTATTGTGTCATTTGAAACATCAATGTTTCCAAGACAACAGGCCAAAAAGACTCAAGCCATGTTGCTTTGGGAAGGATGTGAAGCCATGGGTGAGGAGTGGCTTTCTATAGCTGGATGTAATGCTCCATGCTCTAAAAACTGGGAGATGCTTTGGAGACAGGAATTTACCCCTGTCTTCTGCAGAGCACAGACATATGTGGATGGTTGACTGTTTGATAATAGAAAAGTCATATTTTCTGTATGAGGGGCTTCAGGGCAGGTGAGACATGAGTGGTCAAGAGCTCTGGAGACTCAAAAGCCTCAGCATTGAGAAGAAAAAGGCAAATGTGGTGCTGAGACTGTTGTTACCTGTTTAGCTCAAAGGATGTATCATGGAATTACAGCATGGTTTGGGTTGGCAGGACCTTAAAGCCCATCTTGTTCCAACCCATGCCATGGACAGGGACACCTTCCACCAGATCGGCATGCTCCAAGGCCCATCCAACCTGGCCTGGAACACTTCCATGGATCCAGGGGCAGCCACAGCTTCTCTGGGAAACCTGTGCCAGGGCCTCACCACTCTCACAGCAAAGAACTTCTTCCTAACATCCAATCTAAATCTCTCCTTTTTAGTTTAAAACTGTTCCCCCCTCATCCTGCCCCTCCATCCCTTGTCCCAAGTCCCTCTCCAGCTCGGATCCTGGAGGCCCTTCAGGCCCTGGCAGGGGCTCTGAGGTCTCCCTGGAGCCTTCTCTTGTCCAGGTGAACACCCTCAGCTCTCCCAGCCTGGCTCCAGAGCAGAGCAGCTCCGGTCCTCTGAGCATCTCCATGGCCTCCTCTGGACTTGCTCCAGCAGCTCCATGTCCTTCCTGTTCTGGGACCCCTGAGCTGGAGGCAGCTCTGCAGGTGGGGTTTCACCTGAGTGGGGCAGAGGGACAGAATCCTCCTCTCCCCTGCTGCCCACTCTGTGAGTTCAGCCAGGCCATGGGGGATTTGGGGCTGCTGGGGCAGATCTATCTTCTCCTCCACCGACGTCCCAAAGTTCTCTCCAGGGCTGCTCTCACTCCGTTATTTGCAGTATGACTTTATTTAAAGTAAAGGAAGCCAGCAGTGCTCCTGGCATGGTGTGAGGCTGTTTCTAGGAATGGCAGACAAGTTTTATTTGCAGCAGCTGCAGTTTGTGCTGCATCGCTGCACTTCGTCCAGCTCTGCATTAGGGTATTGTGAAAGGTGAGGAGGAAATCATGATATGGCTTGATGTTGCAATGCATAATATAACCTGTTATATATGTTATACCCTCCTCAGTCATCACTTGAAATATATACATTAATGGGTTTTTATCTGTCATCATTCTATCAGTGCTGCTTTGTTCCCACTGCCTGTTTACAGTACTTGTATTGCTGACTGGGGGAGTGTAAAACCTCCTCCTTTAGCTATGACTTGTTTCTAACTGGTCACTTTATTGCTACTGGTGTTTTATTGTGATTATTTTATATTTTTAGCCTCTGAAAAAAATCATTTGAAGCACCAATTAAAGAGATTTTTCTCAGTCCTAGCACCTGTTGGACACTTGCTGCCTGCATTTGACAGAGTAAAGTTTGTTCTTCGGCTGCAGAATATGAATGTTGGGAGTTGGAGAGGCACTGTAATAACACCAAGCTTCCCAACTTCGTTTGGGGATGCTTCTGTAAATCCAAGCTCAACCTAGGATGAAGATCTTTTTCCACCCAAACATTGCTGGCCAATGTGTGCGAGTTTGCTGGAAAACATGAGCCTTTGGCTGTTCTTCCCAGGGTTGTCCACCCTGCTCACAAAAACATGAATGTCTGAGCAGAGGAGCAGGAATGTCGGCCAGACCGTAGGGATTTGGCAGCCTCTGCCTCCAGGATCTGTTGTACAGGCGTTTGCTGGTGACTGCCAGCTCAGCCGGGGTTTTTTTCCCATTATTGCACTTGCGTAGGAAAACTGTCCCTGTTTGGGAAGAGGACTTAGGTCAGAGGCTTTGATTGGGTTTTGAGGTTTTGTTTTCTTACATTGTGGTTTCGTGGCAATTCCATTTTTTTTCCAGAGCATCACTTGAAAGGAAGAAGATGCAGTGGTCTGATCCTGTGCTTAAATATGGGAAAAAGAGGAATATTCTGCCAACACTGAAGTATTTTCCAGGAACACAGACACTAAATCCTATTTCTTACATAGCTGATAGAGCCTCTGCATCGTATCTCCCAAACAAGGGTGTATTGGAGTGATGCTTATAGGGTTTATCTCAGGTATTTTACCCCATAATGATGCTCTGGATATTTCCATTACATTGGCACTTCAACTAAATTGACTCCTAAACCTTCTCTAAGTTGCTTCTCTCCCATTAAAAGGTCTTCTCTTCCATATTTGTATTGAGGAGTGTGAACTCAATGTGCACAAAGACACGTGGTCATAACTGAGCCTCTATTTTAAGACAAGTTGTTGCCAAAAATTTGTTGTTTAATTTCTCCAGGCACTGAGCTCCTCTGTGGTGACCAGAGACAGGACCTGAGTGAACTGCTGGAGCTGTTTTGGGAAGGGTTAGGTTGGCTGTCAGGGAAAGGTTCTTCCCTCAGAGTGGGGTCGGGCACTCAACAGGCTCCCCAGGGTATGGTCATGGCCCCAAGGCTTCCAGAGCCCCAGGAGTTTGGACAGTACCCTCAGGGACATGGGATTATTGTGGTGTCCTGTGCAGGGCCAGGAGTTGGACTTGGTGATCCCTTTCCAACTCAGGATATTCTATGATTCTATGATTCTATGGTTCTCCATTCCAGGATGTCGACATGATTCCCCAGAGGGGGACGGTGCTGTCCTTGAGTAATCTCAGTTTTCACCCCGGGTAGGGTCAGTGCAAGTGTCTTACCTTGACAAGACATTTTTAGTTGGCACAAACTGTCTATAATGAGAAAAAAAATGATTTTAAAAGATGTTTTATAGTTTGTATCATGAGAGTTGTATTTTACACATCAGTTTAATTACAAGAGGGTTTGTCTGTTAATGGGTAGAATTCACTTGGCTGCTGTTCAGTAATTGTAATTATGGAATGAAGGCTTTGGTTTGCTTTTTATTGGAAGAATCCTGCTGAGTTTAATTCCATGTAGTGGTGGCTTTGCTGTCATTGACAAGAGTCAGTGAAGGGATGAAGAGCATTTTAAACTTCATAAATGCAACAACTTCTATGTTTGGTTGGTGTAGGGAGGTCCCTTAAATAAGGTCTTGGCCCTTTGGGCAGTCTTTGCAAGCCTGTCCTTATGGATCTGTTCTCCATGTGCTCCATAGGGGCAGGAGAGAGAGGAAGGGTCTCATCAGCACTTCCCAGGTGTCTTTATCCTCTGGACTTTACCCACCTGAAGTATTTGTAGGTCGTGTATTTGAAAGGTTCTTTTGTGGGTAGTAAAGGGACAGGACAGGTGTGCACCTTTTGGTTGCTGCACCTGCTTAAAAATTGAGTATTGATTTTATGGAAAGAAACAGGAAACTTCACGGGTTTGAGAAGCTCACAAGCAAAAAATCAGGCAGTAGGAGCTACCACAGGAAGCAAACACCACCAAGGAGATATTCTGCTGTGTTTGCTGTCAAAGACTGGTATAGGATTAGATTCTGTTAATGTCCACAGCCAGGACATGCTTTTTCTAAAATGTTGGAGACAAATATCACCAATTTTTAAACCAAAAAAGGGTATTTTGTCAATCTAGACACTGAATTTAAGTTGCTTTATCTTGTTTTGGTTTGAGGGTTTAGAGGAGCCCACAAAGATGTTCAGAGGGCTGGAGCTGCTCTGCTCTGGAGCCAGGCTGGGAGATCTGGGGATTCTCACCTGGAGGAGGGAAGGCTCCAGGGAGACCTCAGAGCCCCTGCCAAGGCCTGAAGGGCCTCCAGGAGAGCTGGAGAGGGACTTGGGACAAGGGATGGAGGGGCAGGACAAGGGGGGAACAGTTTTAAACTAAAAAGGAGAGATTTAGATTGGATGTTAGGAAGAAGTTCTTTGCTGTGAGAGTGGTGAGGCCCTGGCACAGGTTTCCCAGAGAAGCTGTGGCTGCCCTTGGATCCATGGAAGTGTTCCAGGCCAGGTTGGATGGGCCTTGGAGCACCCTGGTCCAATGGAAAATGTCCCTGTCCATGGCAGGGGGTGGCTCTGGATGATGTTCCAGGTCCTTTCCAACCCAAATCCCTCTGTGGTTCTGTGTTCTGTGAAATGGCAAAACGACGTTTGATCTTCAAGGCGCTGCAAGGGCCCCTTGAATAAAAGATCAGCGAGATAGGAAGGTTTGCAGGTCTTTAAAGGTCAGTGTGAGGCAGCTCAGGGCTGCAGGGCAGGCTTGGGCCCCGCTCAGGCGTTGCAGCATGCGCACCATAAATAATCTGTGGTTTGTGCTTTTGACCACAAAAGCACTGCTGGGTTCATCTGTCAGTGTGGGACACGGAGCCACAACTGAGAGAGCGAAACCCCAAGGTGTTGGCGCTTCGAGTCACGTTTAGCTGCTATAAATTAGATTTTCAGTATTACTGTTGAACCACAGCTTGAGGGGTTGCCATAAAAGCTATTTTTCTTTGTAGGGATTCAAGTTGTACCTCATACCTTTCGACTCTGGTGCTTCCTTAGGGGCTGTGATCTGTCTGCATCACGGTGGCCCCTCACGGAAATTGAAAAAATTGGGGAAATTGGGGTTGTTTTAGCAGAGCAGTTTTTTCAGGAGGTGGGAGCTGCAGGTTTAAAAGCTCTTCCCAGGACAGGAGCAGTAATGGGAAGGGATTTAGCACAGCTCTAATTTAGCACTTAGCACAGTGTACGTGCTGTTTACATTCCAGTTTACTTTCTGGCCTTAATTCAATATATTTCTGTTAAAAAGCAATATAATAGGGCAAGAAGAGTGCTGGGAGCTTGGTTCCAGGTAGAATGAAGACTAGGGAAAATGATCGTTATCATTCTGCTGTATATGTTTCAGGAGGAGGAAGGAATTTGTGCATGCCCTAGACATATAAAAAAGACATTAAATTTCAAAAATTCCAATATGCTATTTTTCTTCCCTGTGTGTTTTTTTTTCATTTGGAATGAAGGTGTTTATGGATTTTTTTTTTTTTTCAAGCATAACACATAGAATATTAGGATAAACAGCCCTAAGATGTGGAAATAAATTACAGGGGATGTTTGAAACCACTACTCTTTGTGGATTCACACATTGGGTTTCTCCAGCAGAAGCTGTAGGTGAAGCATGGGAATGCACATCTGATGTGCATCATGGAATCATGGAGGGGTTAAGGTGGGAAAAGGCTTTTAAGATTTTCAATACAACCATCACTCAGCACCACCACCATGTTCATCACCAAACCATGTCCTCAAGTGCCCCATCCAGTCTTTTTTTTTAACACCTCCAGGGATGGGGACTCCACCACATCCCTGGGCAGCCTGTTCCAATGCTTGACAATCCTTTATGTGGAAATTTTTTTCTTATATCCAACCTAAACTTCCCCTGGCACAACTTGAGGACGTTTCATCTCATCCTGTCCCTGTTCCCTGGGAGCAGAGCCCAACCTCCCCCGGCTGCCCCTTCCTGTCAGGGAGTTGTGCAGAGCCAAAAGATCCCCCCTGAGCCTCCTTTTCTCCAGGCTGAGCCTCCCCAGCTCCCTCAGCTGCTCCAGCCCCTTCTGCACTTATGTAATTTGGTGGGAAATAGATTTCAGCAAAGCTGTTCCCAGCGTGCTCACACAGTTACAAGTCATTCATACTTTATGAATACATTTGACTAATGAACTCCAAATTTCATAGTAAACCAGGGAATATGAATTTTCCAGCACTGTCTTATCTGATATTAACCTGTTTTTTCTCCCTGGCATTAATGAGCTTGACAGGATTTTGCTTCCAATCCCTTCCATGCCCCTCCATGGAATATAACTATTAATTTAAGTATTGGCATAGTTGAGATTTAAGCAGTTGACTTGCTTTTATCCTGGTATATTCATCATATGGCTTTCTAAAAAATATAATTTACATTTCAGGTTAATGGGAAACCATTTAATAACTCTTGTGTATTAATATAATTCTTATCCTATACAGCAAAAAGAAGATGATACTTTTTTTTTCCTTCTAAGGGTGAGGGCTCCTCTGAGGGCTGGAGACCTAAAATATGCTGGCAAAGGCCTGTATTTCCACTTGTTCTTTCACCACAGAAGCTGTTATTCCATAAGGGAATACAGCTGTTACTGTATAGGAGAATATTGCTGTTATTCTATGGAGGAATAACATTCAGACTGGATGATCTATAGAACAGTGTTTTATTGCCAGATACGAAAAAGTCACCACTGTGTTTTCCCAGATGCTGAGGTTTGGAAAATAACCTTTTTTCAGGAAAGACATTAAAATAATCCTCATTCGGACTGTAATCTGGAATTAATCCAGATTGCATCAATATTCAGTCGAGAACGAGGAGGCTGCAAGCCTCTGGGATCAGGAGGAACATGGAGCATTTAGCCAGGACACTGTTAATCCGTTTTTCCCCCTCCTCCCGATAGGCATCTCCTTGTGCAGGAGGGCTGGAGGAGGAGGAATGGAGCTGCTCTCTCCTGCCTTTTCCAAACTGCTGGATCACCCTCCGGGTCCAGAGGGACACCCAGCTCCTACAGAGGAACGTATTGAATTTTGTTTCCTTTGGAGTGTTGAGCCCTGGCCAGTAAAAGCTTTGGTCTCCCCAAGAATTCTCGGAATGCTGTTATGGAGTTTTGTCCGTTGAGCTGCTCAGCAGCTTCGAATCAATGCGTCAGTAAAGGGCAATCAAATGAACAGAAGATAATTTGTTTTAGAGAAGTTGTAACTCATTTTCTGAGGCTGAACTATTATATTCTGCCCCTCTTGCAGGGGACAGGGTGTCCCGGTCGGGTCTGTATGGATTAGACACATATAAATTGAGTTAATAGCACTTTTTTATAGCCCAACAGTCTTGCTAAAGAAAGCCTGTGAGTAAAGCAAACAAAAATGTATTAAGTTGTCTCAAATCAAACACCAGACGTTTCTCCAGCTACTTATTGGCCCATTCCCAGTGTGCCGGGCCCAGAGAGTCACCTGAAGTTTGCACAAGAAGGGATCCAGAGACCTTTCTCATTTATATCAACACGAAAGAAAAATGCATGAAAGAGGGACATTATGGGCTGCGATTTCTGGAGGCATTTGGGTTATAACATATCATGTGGTCTGGCACATTCATCCCCAGAAAAGCTCATTAAAAAAAGAGGAATCTCGCTGTTCCCCCCACTCCTATATTTGAAATGTTTTCTCCTAAATTTCCTTGCTACAGAATAAGAAAGATTGATTCCTGAGCAAGGCTCTTCCCAAAGGAATCCTAATAAATAGACCTTGTTTGTTTCTGTGAGCGATTACTTAGGGTATAAATACAGGGAATCGAATGATTCTTCTTAATATTGTTCTTTGCTTAAATTCTTTATTAAATTTTATGAAAATTTATTATATGAGATTATATGAAACTGTGCTGCCTCCTGTTTGGTGTGTTCAGGTTCATCTTGCTGCTTCTCTAACAAGAAGTGTTAATTAGGTGTACAGAAATTTTATCTCATTGCCTTAGGATGGTTTCTCAGAACATGAGTGATCCCATAGCACAGAAATGCTCGTAACCTAATTAATACAATTTAAAACTAATACCTAAATATAAGGTGCTGCACTTGCATATCTTGAATATTCTGCTTAAAAGCTTCTTGCTGTGTCTCTGCTCGCTGAAATACCTGGAGGTAAATCCTTTGGAAATCTTAAACACCATCCTGTCTTTAATACCAAAATTCCTGTTTTGGGGGGCGGATGCCTGGATTTTCATCTCCAGGAGAGTTTTGGGGCTTCAGGGGAGGTGTGGGCACCTTCGATGTCCTCTGGAGGGTGGATTGAGGGGGAATGCTGGGTGCAGGAAGGATTTTTGGGGCGAATAAGCAAGAAAAAAGTGTAAACAGCCTGAAAAGATGTGAATCCTCTGCAGGGTTCCTGAGCTGCAGTTCTGGAATCATCCCTCCAGAAGAACCTGTTTGCTCAGCAGATTTCAGCTCTCCCAGAACCTGCTTTAGTCAACTAAAGCAGATTCATATGCAATAGTTGGAGTTTAAACAAATCCCTATATTCACATAGGGGGGAAAATCACATTGTTATTCCATGGCAAACCTTTGTGGGTTCTTAAATCATTAAATCTGAGCAAATTGGGAAATAAATCAGCCTGGGAAGGGAACCAAGTCATGTATGGACAGGACATGTCTGATACCCTTTCTCCAAGGTCTCATTTTGTTTGGCCTTTATATTTTGCTTTTAGTTGGGAAGTTAAATCCACAAAGGTCATTTGAAAAGCTTCAGATTATAGATGGAAAACCCTTTTAATCTTTTCTAATAAATAGCTGAGCAGGGAATAAATCTATTGGGAGCTGAGCTCTGATGTTAAGCCTCAGCACAAAATGTCCATACGTGAACAACACTTGGAAATTATCTCAGAAATTATAATTATCTTAAATAAATTTGACTTAGAAGAAAAGGTATGTGATTATGAAAACTGGTTTAATAAATGAAGCATTAATTGGACCTGGTGGCTTGGAAGATTCTGTCACCGTGGTCCAGAGGATTATTAAAGTGATTTAGGCACAACTGAAAACAGCAGTTTCAGTTCAGAGATTTCTTTTAAATGACAATAAATTACTCTCTCCAGTCAGTGCTTTGGTAAGGCAGGGTTGGAATAAAAGCTTTGTATAATAAAGGCTTAAAAGCATTTTGATTTTGGAAAAGCAACAGCAGCAAATGGAAAGGAGGGTGTCTGAAATGCTGAAAATACTCTGGGTTATGCCAGTGCTGTGTATTACATTGTCTAACGTCTGAGTAGCCTTCAAAGCATTTTCCCCCCCTAATTCCACATATAATTAAAAAGCAGCTTCCTCTAGCTTATTAAAATGTAGAGTCCTGTTGGAGCAGTGTACTTGTATGTTTATTTAAATGAATAAAGCACATCTTTAATGCAGCTTGTAATAACTTCAAACATTAAATATCTTCTGTGCAGCTCACACTTTATTTTTAACCCGTGTTTAGCTTCTCTTCATGAACACCAGCTTGCAAAGGAACATGGTCCCCAGCAGCTCTTTGGATTATTTTGTGAACCACTCAACAAATTTTCCCCATCCTCTTTTTTTTTTTTTAATGTGAAATGATAGGAAAATCCCCCGAGTTCAGTTGTGAGTGACGCCCATGGAAATCAGGCAAGGTGGTGGCTTTTCCAGCATAATGATGGCATCTCCCTCTTTTCACAGGCGTTTGGAAATGCAAAAACAGCCCATAACAACAACTCCAGTCGCTTTGGCAAATTCATCCAAGTGAATTACCAGGAGACGGGCACCGTGCGAGGGTAAGTGGGAATGGGGGTGGTGCTGGGTGTACCCAAACCTGAACAGGCTGCAGTGGGGGGTAATTGCTTTCGCCAGTATCTATCCCAAAATGGAGATAGGAAAAGAAAAATTCATAGGTTTCAACATATTAAAATCTGCTGGTATGGAAATATTGGTGCATCCAATGTGAGTGCTGAGGTGTGGATACACCTGAGCTGCCTTCAAGCCAGCTGAGCTCTCCTTAGTCCTAATGTCAAATTTTTAATGAACCTGAAAAGCAACTTCTCCTCAGACAGGAGTTAAGGCAGAAAAGGGGAACGTTTTAGCTGTGATGGGGTGGGGGTTGAGCAGCAGATGTGGAGCGAAAGGTTTGGCTCAGGCTCATAGCCAAGGGGAGGATTTAATCTCTGGCTGGGAGTTCTGGAGGCCATTGAGCCACACTCTGCTTGCTCACTGCCTGATTCCCCGCAGGCTCTCCCTGCAAGTCTCTCCTTGACATGGTCCTTGACCTGTGAAGGCCTCTTTTTCCTCCCGGGTCATTGCAGGGAGATCCTTGTCTCCACTGTGGTTCTCCTCCGTTTATTTCAGCTTTAGAAATTTGAGAGCAGACCTGAGGAGAAGAATTTTGGGATGGTGATTGATGAGAATTTCATGGACATGTGCACTGGGAACCCAGAAATCCCCCATGGCCTGGGCTGATCCCTCAGCGTGGGCAGCGGGAAAGGGGGGAATTCTGCCCCTCTGCCGCAGTCAGGTGAGACCTCACCTGCAGAGCTGCCTCAACCCTGGGGCCCAGCACAGGGAGGAGCTGCCAGAGCAAGTCCAGAGAAGGCCATGGAGATGCTCTGAGGGCTGGAGCCGCTCTGCTCTGGAGCCAGACTGGGAGAGCTGGGGGTGCTCACCTGGGGAAGAGAAGGCTCCAGGGAGACCTCAGAGCCCCTGCCAGGGCCTGAAGGGGCTCCAGGAGAGCTGGAGAGGAACTTGGAGGGACAGTACAAGGGGGAATGTTTTCCCACTGCCAGAGGGCAGGGTTAGATGGGATGTTGGGAAGGAATTCCTGTCTGAGAGGGAGGTGAGGCCCTGGCACAGGTTGCCCAGAGCAGCTGTGGCTGCCCCTGGATCCCTGGCAATGTCCAAGGCCAGGTTGGATGGGGCTTGGAGCACCCTGGTCCAGTGGAAGGTGTCCCTGCCTATGGCAGGGATGGAACTGCCTAAACCCGGCTTTCTCTCTGGCTTTAGATAATTTCCATGGCATCACATCATCACCAAGGAGCTGTAAATGAGCAGGGCTTCGTTAACTCCCCTTTTTTCTCCAGGGTAACTGAGTCAGTTGGAAAAATGAGGAGTAGAAGCAGCATTCCAGGGGCTGTATAATTTCTGCAGCTGGCTAAGAGACTTCTTGCTGGGACTTTGTTGTTATTTTAGAGAATTGCTTTTAAAATTTTTCGCTTTCTTGTTTTCCAGCAGAACAGTATCACACAAAGAGCTGCCGTTAATTTTTCAATGAGCTTGGGTACTCCATGTCCCTTCCCGCTGGTTTTGCATCCTACGTCAAACCTGATGCTCTTTTCTTCCCCTTACTTAATTCTGGTGCACAGTTCTCTTAAATGGATAAAACTCATTTTTTTAATATCTCCTGGGTAACAAGAATCCAACAAATGCCTTAACTATGTATTATCTTGGCATGATGTGTCAGTGCTGTGGTTGTGGCCTCTATTTTTATTTGGCAGAGATGTGCAAATAACATGATATTCATGTATTCTAGTTCATAAAATGGGGAATTTTCTTTGCTTTTTAAAAAATAAGCTTTCTTGGTCTTTGTTTGCAGAGTGTGATGTGACTGTACTCTGCTATGAGCTTACAGTGCTCCCCCAGTGAAAATAAAAGATGTTTTAAGAAAAATACAAGCATTTTAAAAACAAAAAGTGTATGTGACATACAAGCCCACATTTTTTTTCCTATGAAAGAAGTTTTTTGTAAAAAACTTAGCCTTTTTTAGGACAACCCAAATCAGTTATCACCTTGTGTTCTGCATATCAATAGCTTTGGTAATGGAACTATAAATTGCAGCCCCAAATCAGAGTTTTCCTCTCTTCAGAGGTTGAAAGTAGCAGTTGAATATTTGCTTACAACTCTTCTGAGTATAATCACCCAAAAGTTGAAGAGATGGAACAGGCAGGAGGTTGAGCAGGACCCAAACCCACCCCAAGAGATGAAATATTGGAAGGTCTTTCAGACTGATGGAACATGAGCAGTGCTGCAGTTCAGGACATTCCCAGGAGGCATCTTGAATTTTGGTGTCCTGGTCCATGATAAGCTAGGCCTGGAGGAAGGTCTTTGCAACCTACTGAGTCCCCATGGAATGATCAAAAGCCATGACACCTGACATGCTCCATGAAATGGCAGAAGAGCCAGCTAGGAGAGGCTTTAGAGCTAGCTAGGAGAGGTTTAAATCAAAGCCCTGTGAAATACAGGTTCTCTGTGCTTAAATCAGCGTTTTACACAAGATCGTTCCCTTAGAGCTCCTTTTCTTTGCTCTTAAAGGTAGAACTGACATAGTTGACAACGGTAAATAAAAAGAAATTTGGAGACATCAATTTTTTAAGACATAAGTTGGTTTTCTCATTCACTATCCTGTTACAAGAAGGGATAGATGTTGTTCTTGGGACATGGGTTCATTGTGACCTTTTCCCTAAGCAAGGGAGCATTTTACCAAAATAGCATTGTAATTGCATCTATTAAAAAAAATTAAAAATTAAATATAAAATAAAATTTGAAAAATAAAAACTTTCTAAGATAAAATTTTAAAAGTGAAATTAAAATTTTTAAATAAATAAACAAATAAATACAATTCCCCTGATTTAAATAGTGATTGGGACCAGATGGCCTCCAGAATACCTTTCCAATCTAAATTATTGCCTAATAATGATTTTTGGGGTGGTTTGTAGTAAGAACAGGAATGACAGGGGTGGGAATGAATGCCAAGGGCATGGACATGTTGCAGGTTGTTGCACAGCAGTGTCTGAGCCATTATCCAGTGGGATCTCATCAGCGAGATCCGGGATGCTCTCATTTGTGTGTTCCCTGACCCTGCAGTGATTTCATGGCTTGGGAAGGAAAAACTGGGTTCGGGTTAGAAAGGGAACATAAAAACCCCATCAGCCTGTGGGTAAGGAGTATCCATAGACTGTTCCCAGCTTCCTCACAGGGAATTAACAGGAATACAGCTTTGCTGTCTGCCTTCCTTTACTCCTCCTGTCCAGCAAGATCATCCCATGGGGAGCTGGATTTGCCACTTCCAGTAGCCTCTCCCAAGAGTTGCCGTAAGAATTTTCACAAAACCTCTGCAGCATGTCCAAATTACTTGTATTTTAGTTTTTATGGAAAGATGGGAGAAAGTTGTGCTGGAGGTAATAATTAGATCTGGCTTTTCCATCTATGGTGGAGGAGCAAGTGTGAAAGCAGCTCCTTGTCCCACCATGCCTGAGATTGATTGGGTTTCCCAGTTCCTACGTAGCTCAGACTGTTGGTGCCACGTCACTGGGCATCTGTCACCACAAAAGCACAGCTCCATCATCCAAACTGCCACTTAGAGCTCTGGCTTCTAAATCCCTGTCATTACTGGTTAGGTTTGTTTGGAAGAAAAAAAACCTGTGGAAGCTTTGTTTAACTCGACAAACTTGAAAAAAGTATTTAATATGTAGATTGAGTGTGTTTGTTGTGGAGGCTCTTAGAAGAAAATGTAAACTGCAATGAGGAGCTTGCACAATTGTTTATTTTTTTGACTGGAGCCAGAAGTTAATAACCCAAATTTTTGGTGAGAAATGGCTCTTCTGGAAGAGGGAATGGGGATTTGGGGACCGATTCTGCAGCTAAATGGCATCTTGCATGCTTCTGGACGCAGATATATTTCCATGTGCACGGCTCCTGGGCTGCAGGCAATGGGATTTTGCTGGCTTTGGATGAAATAGGGATCCGAGCTCCTTCCTTGCTGACAACATTTCTCTTGCCCATAGGCTGACACATCTGAGATCCTGTTTTTCAGATCCAAGTTAGTTTTGGCTTGGTATCAAACCAAAAAAAACCTCAAAAGCCACACATAATATTGGGCTTGTTCTGCTGAGGAAGAAATTTATATAACTAAGTGAAACAAGGCTGAAACTTCTTTGCGTAGGTACCAAGGCTGAAGCCCCCAGTAAAGCTGCGTTCGTTGAAGCTGAGTACCAGGTCAATGAATGATGCTTTGATTTTTCCCTTGCAGAGCTTATGTTGAAAAATACCTCCTGGAGAAGTCCCGACTGGTCTATCAGGAGCACAATGAGCGGTGGGTGCCTCTGTTTTGTCCCAGGCTTGGGTTTAACTCCTGTACGTGGCACAGATAAATCCCTGGTGGAGCTGGCATGGAGAATCAGGATTTTCACACTCCTAACCGTGTGCTGCAAAGATTAATGATGCATTTTATATTTGAATATTGTGTTGTTTAGGGAGAAATGTGCTAATGGAGGGAATAATCTCCATTATTTTATCAACAGTCTTTAACTTACCATGGAATTATAGAATGGGTTGGATTGGAAGGGACCCTTAAAGATCATCTTGTTCCAACCCCTGCCATGAGCAGGGGACCGTCCACTACAATATTGTTACATTTAATTTAATTTTCATTGTCTTTATGGCAGATAGGTTATTATGCACCACTTCATATTTGTGCAGCTTGTGAACTGCTTAATATTATTAGCAAGAGAGTCATTTTAGGAGAGAAATATAGTATTTTCATTCTTCCTTGCTGTTCACTGAAGCCTTTGGAGGGGCCTCTAGCAAGAGCCAAAATTATATAGAGAATGAACTTATGTGAAGTGTTCTTTCCTAATTTGCTGCATATTCTTTGTTGCATATTCCTCTCCTCTCTCAGTAATTATTATTCCACTTTTAAATTATTTTGCTTCCTTTAGTTGTCTTTCAACTCTTGGCACTTCTGGCTGTGTTTCTCTTTAGAGACAGATGTGTGAGTTTTCTCGGCTGCTCCAGGGCTGTTCCTGGAGTTAAAGAGGGTCTAGAGCCTTGACAAATGTCCTCTTGGGTTTTGCAGGATGATTAAACTTGGATCCTCTTTGAAAACATCCAACATAAAAAGTTTCAGTTTTAGAAAGAAGTGGTGTTAATCTGTGTTAGAGTCATCTGAAAGCAGAACAGATGAGTGTCACTTGGGGTGGATTTAGCATTAGTGATATTCAGGTATTTTGAATATTTGAGTTTTTGAATACTTGAAGATTTTTCAGTTGTGTCTCATGGAACTGCAACTGCAAAGTCATTGCCTTTTTAATGGTAATAAGGTATTAAAAATTATAATTTCTGCATTGCAAGTAAGTATGTTGTGCTTCTAATAAAGGAGGGGACAGCCAGGGTGGAGGGTCAGAATCTGCTTTCAGGAGACAAGGGACAGGACAAGAGGAAACGTCCTCAGGCTGTGCCAGGGGAGGCTCAGGTTGGACATCAGGAGGAATTGCTTCCTGGACAGGGTGGTCAGGCATTGGAAGAGGCCACCCAGGGGTGTTTGGAGTCCCCATCCCTGGAGGTATCCAAGGAATTCCTGGACATGGCACTCGGTGCTCTGGGCTGGGGACAAGGTGGGGTTTGGGCACAGGTTGGACTCAATGGTCTGGAAGGTCTTTTCCCACCTAAATGATGGTGGGATTCTGTGAAATATGTAGGCGTTGCACATGGTTCTGAAGGAAAACCTGATCATCCCAGCTACAAATTGTTCAGGTAGATTCTAGGGCAGTGGCTGTCCTTGGATGGAGAAGAGGGGTCATTCTCCATGACATAATAGAATCTGTTCCATCCCTGCACAGCAGTTGTGGACCAGCTCTAAACGGTGTCAGGCCTGAGCTTGGGAGCTGGAAAATCAGGTTGGGACATTTCCATGTGCCTCTGCTCAGTGCTGCTGCTCATTTTTGAGTCTAACAGCTTTTGTTTTTCATTTGTCACCAGGAACTACCACGTATTTTATTACCTTCTGGCAGGAGCAAGCGAGGAGGAGAGATCAGCATTTCACCTGAAGCAGCCGGAGGAATATCATTACCTTAACCAGGTGGGAATACTATACAGGAATACAATCCATGGTCTTGCCTTTTCTTCTGCTGGTATTTAATGCTAATTAAGAAGAGGCGTGGAGTAGTAAAAGTGGGAGGTTTTAAAGGTGTGGAGTAGTAAAAGTGGGTTTTAATGGTTTGAAGGAAGTCTTCCGTCATTGGAATAATTCTGCATTAGCAATCTGAACACCTGATAGTGTTTCAGGGAAAAAAAATCAGTGTTTTCTGTACCTGGGATATGTTAAATATATTGAGTTTTTGATTGCTGGAGGAGAGAAACAGTCAGAATTTCCTGCTCTCTGTGTGAATGTCATTTACTCATTAATATCTGTCTCCTGAGCAGAAGAGGGGAAAATGTGGCATATAACATCTTGCA
The DNA here is from genome assembly GCA_013390045.1 of Picathartes gymnocephalus. NCBI lineage: Eukaryota > Metazoa > Chordata > Aves > Passeriformes > Picathartidae > Picathartes > Picathartes gymnocephalus. Next base: position 767,239 of record WEKY01033670.1, read on the forward strand.
TGAGGAAGTCCTAATTCTGTAGCTTCTGGCTGGCTTTTAGCACGACCCCTTGAATTTAACAATAGAACAAGTCTAATATAACTAAAACCACAGCAGCCAATGAAAACGTGGGAATTAATGATGGATGAGGTGTTACCAACAGCCAAATAAACTCAGTTTACATGATGATAATTTTATAATAAACTGATTTACTTCAGGTATTTAAGCAATTATCCAGTGACTCTTGCAAGTAGGGACTTCAAAAAGACCAAAAAGAGGAGGAATATGTGGAAGAGGAGTTAAGTTACATGCTGATTTTAACTAATTGCAATTTTCTTGGTGCTGAAACATGAGTAGCAATACAGAATGATTTAACCCCTAAACTGAAGAGAAACTTGGACCCACAGCCCAACCCAAATAGCCTTTAGTCCTTTTAGAAATGTGACTTCACTCAGGAATAGCTCTGAATTACCAGGGACTTTTTAAGGATGTTTTTAAAGCAGGCAGTCAACACCAAAATCCATTGTATATTAACGACTCCCACACACCCATCTCAGGATTGGGAAATATTCCCAAGTGAGGAACACTCCGAGGGCTGGAGGCTCTTTGCAGGAGTCTCTGTGCCTCAGGCGTTGGTTGGGGAACGTGGTGTGATCTCCAGCACCATCTGTGCCACAGTTTTGCAGCGGGAAGATGCCAAGATGGAATGTTTTGTCAGATTCCCAGGTTTTGTTGGGCCATCCGATCGCTTTCTGTTATTTGAAAACATTGCTTTTAGTTACAGTCCTTTTCTTTCACATAGCAGTTTAAGAGGATTTACATTTAAAGGAAAATTAGAAATCTAACAGTAGGTAGTGTGAGGAACCAGTAGGAATATTATAATTTAGGGTGAAATGTTTATTTTAATCCAAACTATGGTGCTGCGGGGCAAGTAAGCTGGAGAAGGCTGCTAAGATCAGTCCAGTGGATCAGGGAAGCAGACTCTGGACTTCCCTGGGCACAGTGTATGGACAGTAGTGACACTCTGAGTTTTTGGGAGGCTTTAAAGTAATTTTTTAATAATTAGGATTAGAGTTAACACTGACAGCTATGGGAAAACAGCACCTTTAGATGTGGTCTGGGCCTGGTTTCACATGAAGACCATCTGACAGTGCAGTAGCAGCTTTTCCCTGCCCCGCAGGAGAAATGAAAAGGAAAATAAGGAGAAAAAGGGAAAAAAAAAAGAGGTAGTGGAGAAATGGAAAAAGAAACTTGGGAAACATTTAAGAGAAAAATTATAAAATTGCCCTTGAACTTTTGCAGTCTCTTCTTAAGTGTTTCCTGGAGAAGACTCTTCCTTTTTAAAAGGAAAAGGAACCAGCTCAGACATGAACTGAAGTGTTTTACTGAAAATTAAATATTCATATAGAGAAGCCATAAAATACTGGACTGGGCCCCTGAAGCGAAGGAGTGACTCAGTCCTGAGTCAGGATTTACTTTTCTCCTCCCAGGTTCCTCAGCTCTTGTTGTGTTATGCAAAACAAATGGGGAGTTTGCTTTGCAGATGAGAAATAATCTATTCAGATACTTCACCAAAATCTGCTCTATAAATGCAGGGAGCAGATTGAAAATAAAGATTTCAATTTATTTTTAAATGCAAATTTACTAAAGTATCCCATGAGTATGGGGGACTTCCCCATCTCTCCCCCAATGGCAGGTGCACCCACCCCTGCACCTGCAGCTCACTGAATATTTTCTATGCTGGTTGTTAACTTTTATCAGTTTTGAAATCAGTTGTTTGCAGATTTAGATCCTTATTTTCAGCTCCTTAGGAGCTCCAGTGCCATCTCTCTCGCTCTTGGGACTGGTCACTGACACATGCTTTGACTTCTCTCAACTCCGTCTCTGTCTGATTGGAAAAAGACACAAATTCCTAAAAAGCTTTGGAGTGTTGCTTGGAAGAATCTCACTTTTTCTGCACTTGTGTTTGTCTGGAGCAGAGATTGAGAGTAGAAACAAACCACGTCTGTTCTTCCGTGGAATTTTGGCATCAGTGGCTCTTCGGGTCCAGATAAACCAAGGGTTTCCCCAACTCTGGAAGAGAAGAAAAGATTTTAGTATCCATTAGGATTATTGATGAGAGGGCCTTGCTGATTCACTGTGAGCAGGAACCAGCACCAGGAATGCAAAAGCATCATAAATCTTCCCTTAAAACAAATAAAACTAGGGAATGACTCTGCAGAATAACAATTACTTTCCTGGTTAGGGAGCAGGTCGTTGGTGTGATTTGGGGAGGGAACACCACTTAATCCACTCTGCCTTGCTTTCAGATGACAAAGAAACCCCTCAGACAGAGCTGGGATGATTATTGCTATGACTCGGAGCCGGTCAGTACAAGAACCCACCTCTTCCGTGTTGCTGGTGCAGGGCTGCTCTCACTTGAGTGTTTTAGGGACCAAGAAAACCAAATCCAGTGAAGCTTAACCCATTAACCACCCTTTGCCCTGCAGTGGTGTTGCTTGTGACAGTACAGATGGTTTTTTTCCCTTGCCTTTTTATGGTTCCTTCCATCTGGAAAGCTTCTTCAGCAGTTGGAGATGGTCAGTTCTCTACAGTCATCTCAGTTTTAGAAAACTAAGGGGGTTTTCATTCCTTCCTGATGGAATACGTGATGATTTATGGAAATTGTGATGTGGCAGCAGTGTGAAAATTGAAATTCCATTCCAATAAAGCAGCAAATCAGTAGCTTGAAATCGCAAGAGATGCATCAGTTCATGCTGGTTATAGTGGTGTATCTGCTCTCCAGCTTCCAGGGGAAAAAAAAAGACAAACCCAAAAACATTCCCCCAGCCATCTGTGAGAAAATCAAATCCTAATATTGTTCAGACTGCAATAACAATTCCTTGTCCTAAAATACTTCTGCTGACATGATCATCCTTTCCAAATGGATCGCCCCAAAAAAGGGAATGGTGAAGCTTCTCCCCTTCCCCGGCTCCTGCTGCACCACCGACATGGTCTGGGTGTCTGTGTGTCCTGTGGTGCTCCCCGTGGGTGTGTCCTGCATGTGGAAGCATGTTTGGCATCAACTGCTTGTCCTTCCTGCTAGTTTTCCCATATGCTTGATGATTGCCAAAGTCTTGCTGAGGCATCTGGAGGAGTAAGAAGTGATCTGGCTGGGATTCACTTGGGCTAAACAAGTGTCTTAACAGCAACATTTCCCTGCAAATCCTTAGGAGGGGAGGAGGGAATTTACCTCACAAGGTAAAAAATACTGAATATTGGATTGGCATCCTTAATCTATCAGCATCCTTAGGGGTCCTGCAGGAGCAGGGAGTGATGAGCAGATGCTGTTCTAGACCTTAATACCCTTTATAAGTTGGAAAGCCCTTAATTGCTTTCGGAATGGATTGGGACAATTTGCTGAAGGAATTAAAACTAAAACAACTCTGAAATTTGGTACCTTCTCCTGCCGTGCCCAAGAATACCCTGGTAGCCTGGGGGCTGCCATGTCTGTGTCATTATTCTGTGCAACAAAACCACGTGTCATTACCGTTTGGCTGTTTATTTGCTAATTTATTTAGGATAATTTTATTTGGGATGATTTTCTGTGACAGTCCTGGTAAATCACATCTTGGCTTCAGATGAGGATTGACTCTTAAGCGTATCCTGGGCTTCTCTCATACCCATGGACTCAACCTGCTGCTGACACCAAGTTTATAAAGAAACTCTGTTTTTTCCACTTTAAATTTTCCATGGAGATCCATGGATCACTTCGATGTGAATGTAGGAATCAGGGGACTCACTTTTGCTGGGAAACTAATTGCTCTGGCAGGATATTAACGGCAAGTTTGGTCTGTGGGGATGGACTTTGTGATGCTTGTCTGCTCTAATATCAAGGACACTCCTCTATTTTATAATTATCTTCCATTTATCATCCATTAGGAAGTGGTCCCGTGCTGGAACACTGCAAAGAGCATCCGCTTTTAAGTAGAGAATTTGCTAAAAGCCTTTCCATGCGGATTAATGAGTCAGGCAATTGTTATGTAAATCGTTAATTAAATTGCCTTCAGCGTAGATTGTGCTACTTTGGAGTTGTCCGGGGTATTTTGCTGTTGACTTGTGACTTAATTTTGGAGGAATGATGCCAGAAAATGAAAATGTCTCCTGGAATGTGGAGTGCCACTAAAAGCACCACTTGGTGTCTTTTTAAAAAGCTTTAAACCAGCCTAATTTGCAGGATTTGTGGGTGTGTTGTTGTCTTGCCAGGTCCAGGTCCTGCTGGAACAAGGGTGGGAAGTTCTGCTGAGTTCTCAGTGTAAATGCAGTGGCTGAGGAAGCCAGGGTTGGAGTTTAGAAGGGACAAGGTCTTATCCTGAGGTTTTATGGTGTGAATACTCAGTGCTGGTGCCTGTGGTGTCCCTGCTCTTGGTGGAGATGTCGTTGTTGCATTCCTTTGGATAGCTCTGGAACAGGGTCGTTTCCAATCACCTCCTAATGGAAGGTGAGAATTCCCTTTTCTAATGCCTGTTTCCTAAAACAGGCCAGTATTTTCTCCTGGAATTTCAATCCCTGCCTTCATTGATGCTGTGCATGGTTTTAAATGGTTTTACTGTTCAACAGCTCCAAATTCGCTTTGCTCATGGAGCATTAACTTATCCCTGAGGACAATTGATAAAAAAATTTCGATTTTCTTGTCCAATTGCACTTCTCTGGCTTTTAGTGCAGTTGTGTGGCAATCTTCTATGTTGCAATAAATATTTTAAATATGTAAACAATATAATAAACAATAATATTAACATTTAAATATATAAATAATATATAAAATATAAATATATTAATGAATATGAATAAATATATATCTTAAATAAAGGTTTTCCACTCTAATTATAACTATGGCTGTAATGATGCTCTGGAGTGGGATGAAAAACTTCATTGGTATGGTTGTGAGGCTTTAAATGCTGTAAAACACAAAGCTGATATTATAAAATAACTTCATTCTGTATATTCTGTGTTTATGAATACTTTTCTGTACTCACTGATACTCAATATCATTGAGTAAAAGTGGCTTTCAATGATTTACATAACCCTGTTTAATGCAGAATTTCCTAATTATTTGTGCAAAATTTTTTGCACTTTTGTTTGTGTGATAAATACGATGTTCAGGAAATGATCAAAATAAACTGTGTGCATTCAGCTGCCTAATTAATTCCAGCTGCAGCTACAATTTTTATTTATTTTTTTAATGAACTTTTAATAGGATTTTTATTTATATTTACTTACACTTGGATTAACTTGTTGAAAGTCTCTAATTACTTGTAGAAAGTCTCAATTTAAGTGTTAGTAAAATACTCTGAGGTTTAAAATAACACGATATTGTGTGATACACAATAAACTAATTTTGATTCATATATGGGTAATTTTTATAGGCAGCAATGGGTAAAAAATATAGGCTAGGAAGGCAGAGAAGAATAAATAATCCATGGGAGGCCTAAAGCAGAAGAAATTTGGCATTAATGGTCTATATATTCATTTAAAGAACTTTTCTGTTCCCTGAATATTGTTGTAGGACAACTTTGTTTGGGTCTGGAATGTCACAGGATTTTCTGAACATGTCAGTGACTGATATCAAGGAAAAATGAAACTGTTCAGGCATGTGAGCCTCCAAGAAGTATAAAATATCCTGGATTTCAAATTCTCCCAGTTTTGAAATAACTTCTTGGTAGTTCAAATAAAGTTACTGAAAAATATATTTAAGACTTTGTCTTTCCCACATGGGACTTGATGCACTGATCATTTACATAAAGTTATCTGAATTCTATTTAAAAACTGAATTTCCCTCTTTAGTTATGGGACTGAATGTGGAATAAACTGCCTGTAAATGTGGAACAGATTTCATCTTGTTGTTATTTCCCATCCTTTTTGTGTTTGAGTTGTCCCACACTGACCAGCTCTCACCGTACTGTTGGAATTGGGTGACTCACCTCTTTCCTTAGAGGTTAAACCTGAGAAACAAGGATGTATCTTCAGAAAATATTAGCCAAAAATACTATTTTTCCAGTGCCAAGTTTGAAATGTTGCTGATAAAAGACCTGGAGATCACTCAGTGGTACTTACGGAGCACTGACTTGGCCATCTGGACCTGATCTGGTGTTAATTTGTGTCGGTGCTTCCTCTGTTTGATCCAACAGGATTGTTTCTCTGTGGAAGGGGAGGACCTGAAGCACGACTTTGAGCGGCTGCAACTTGCCATGGAGATGGTGGGGTTTCTGCCCAAGACACGCAGACAGTGAGTTTATTTTCCATTTTAAAAGCTTGCAGATTATCCTGGTTAATGTCACCTCGATTGGCAGGACGTTGTCCAGAGACGCTGTGGCTGCCCCATCCCTGGAGGTGTCCCAGGCCAGGTTGGACAGGGCTTGGAGCAATCTGGTCTAGTGGAACGTGTCCCTGCCTGTGGCAGGATGGAGCCAGATGAGTTTAAGGTCCATTCCAACCCAGACCACTCTGTGACTCCATGATCATTGCTGTACTTAACGATTCTCTTCATGCAAATGGAGCGTTGGCAGAAGTTGACATCTTGAAGTATTTCTCAAGTGTTCATGAATAATCACGCCTCACTCTGCATGTCAAGAATCCAGAGCCTGGTTTAATCAGAAATTCTCATTATCCCTCATCAAACTTAACCCTTTGCATGCAATTCCGGGTCTGTAGACTCGTTTCCAACAGGCCTTTTTCACTAATTCACTGGATGTGCTGGTTCGAAAACTGGGCTTCAGCTGGGTTGCAACACCACTGACACCATGGAATTAGAGGGTTCATAAAAGGTCATGTCCAAACAAACCCACAAAATAATCCCTCCTGTGTTGATTTTTGGCTTGAAAGGCTTGAGTAGATTGAGAAGAACTTGATGTAAAAAATTACCTCAAAGATGTTTTCACTCAACTGAGAAATTTTGGAATCTCGTCCTTTATCCCTTGTAACTTGTAACAAATCAATTATGAAATTAAAACGGCTTTTTCTCTATCTTCCCCACACACATGGATAAACCCATGGATCCAGATTTATGTGAATATGTTCTATGTCAGAGGCTGCTTTATCAGTTTTCAGGATGAGGTTTGTCTAAAGCCTGTTGAGGGGTTTAATTGCTCGAGCAAAGCAATCAGAAAGTGTCAGGACTGAGCAGAGTTGGGTGGTGCAGTAAATTTTTACTTCTGATTTACTGTGCAATGATTTTTCTTGGCACTCAAGTTGCTCCTGGTGAATTTTGCATGTCAAAAATAAAGTGGATTCTTCACTACATGAGCAGATTTATTTTGCTTGGTGTTATACAACGACAGCACAAATAAGGAACCACCTTCAGCTGGGATATAGTAAGGATGTTTTAAATACTATTGTACTTTTTAAAAGTAATTTCTTTATAGCAAAAACATATTAAAAGTAATTTCTTTATAGCAAAACATGGAGTTTCACCTTTGTGGAAACAGAGAAGAGAAATTTTTATAAAATTGCATCCTGAAATCCACAACAAGGAGTCAGTATCCCTGTTTTGGAGATAAGGGAGAACTTGAAGAGGTGAAGGTGTATTGTCCAGACAAGCTGGTGGCATAGCTAGGAATCATAATTTGGTTTATTAATTTTTAGCTCCCAAGGGAGTGTAGAAATAGGGACAAACAGGGTTTATAGCTGAAGTCAGCCATGGCTCAGGAGTTGGGCTTGATGAACCTTGTGGGTCCCTTCCAACTCTGGATATTCTTTGAGTGTCTGATTTTTTTGGAGGGGACATAGCTTTAAAATGACCAAATTCCCTCCAAAACAGAAAAATTGGGTGGATACATTTTTTTGAAGTGTAACATCTTTTCTTTGTCTCAGTTGCTTATATATTATAAAAGCATTTATGCTCTTTAGTACAGTCTTTTGTTCCTGACTGGGGCTAGATCCAAAAAGGTGACAAAAACACCTGTCCCAGGGGACTAAGAGGGAGCACCTGCATGGCCATGCCCACTCTACCCCTTAATTTAGGCAATTGTGTGATAAATATTTAATCTGGATATCAAGATTGCTGGAGGATTTCTATTTTTCTTACAACATGGGCTGTACTTTTGTAACTGTGGGTTTGATGTGTTAAAGAGTTTTCAAGGAAACCATACAGATGCAAGTTTGGTACTTGACTAAATGAAAATCTTTTTGACATGAGGCAAAGTGGATGCTTTGGATTGAAAATTAGAAGAATGAGCCAAAGAAGGGCATGGCCCTTGAGGGTGTAATTTTCTTCTTCATTCACTTTATGAAAAACTGAGTGAAAGTGAATTCTCTCTATTTAGGATTTTCTCTCTGCTGTCGGCGATCCTGCACCTGGGGAACATCCGCTACAAAAAGAAGACCTACCGGGATGATTCCATCGATATCTGTAACCCTGAAATACTTCCTGTCGTGTCGGAGCTGCTGGAGGTAAGGCTCTGCTTTCCCTCATGAAACTTTCACACCGGACAAGCCACCTCTGGTTTAGGACACAAAACATGCACAATTTATTTCCAGTTTCACCAAAGAATAAGTTCTTGTGTGTTTCCATTCCTATGGGCTGTTCATGTTTGCCAGGGAAAAGGTACAGGAACTTTTTAAAAGAGGTTTTTCATGTAGGGTTTTTGCCCCTAGTCTTCAACTTCAGGTTTCATTGACTGAAAATCCTGTTTCTGTGATTAAATGTGAAAGGTTGCAGGGTCTAGATGCAAAGCAAACCTGCTGTCCAACACGGCTGTGTTTTCAATTGCCAGCCATCAGTTGGTGCTCTTCAAATCTGTTCCAAAGTCTGTCTGAGGAACTCGAGCAGTTGTACAACCATAGCCCCATGTTGTGGTTCCTTGCTGGCTGTAGGAGGTGCTGAGCTCCTTCGCCGTGTTTTTTGTCTGTTATTACCTGCCAGCGTCCGCAAGAGTTGGGTTTGAGACGCTGGAGGCCCATCTCATCCCTCTAGTCCCTACTTATGGGCCTGTTATTGAGTTTTTTGGTGCATCTGTTGATTATCTGCTGTTTAGTACCTGATACCTTGGCCTCTGTGAGCCACTGCTGTGCTGGTGTCCCCTGGGAAGGGTTTGTAGGTCTCAGCCCAGCTGGCCCAGGCCACATCCAGCTCTGTAAATCAGTGCAAAAGCAATAAATAAGTCCTTAGGAGATCTGCTCTGTCAGCCCAAGCAGGTTATGAAGCTGTGACACTTCTTTTCACGAGAAAACTCTTGAATGAGCCAACTTGTCCTGCTGGCCTTCAGCCTTCAAGAGCTGAGCTCAGAAACCTCAGAAACCATGTATTGAGGTGGCCAGAAGCTCTCCTTGCTGTCTCACTTCACTTGAAATCCTCTAAACCTCTTGCAACTGAAACGTTTTCTTGTAGTTGGTTATAGTTACAATTATCTTTACCCTTTTGCACTCCCTGGATGGTCTGGAAGATGAATTTGTGCTGATTTTGTGGTAGAACATCCTTTTGTGTACACATGATGCTCTTCCCATTCATTCCATTAAACAACAGTTGTGTTATCTCCTTACCTACAGAACCTGGGACTTGGCTCTCAGGGATTTTCATAGCACTTCATTAATGCTTTGAATTTAGGGAAGGGAAAGCTTCTGTAAAATATGGTCTGAGCAGCTGGATGCTCTTTGCATGTTGGCCTTGGAGATTGCAGAACTAAACAGAAGAAAAATATGAGTGGGGAGGAGAATGTTGTTGATTTTACCCTGTTACACGTTGCCAAGTCAGTTAAGTAATTGTTTTTAAAAAAGTTTTGAGCAAGAGAGCAACGTAGAGATCTGAAAAAGTTCCAGCCTTTCAGCCTTTGCCTTTGCAAACAAATCCTTCTGCACGTGGGGAGGTCACGGGGTGGTTTTTACAGTCATTATGTGAAATGAGGCATTGGCTGAGCCATGTCAATCCAACGATGCCTTAATGCCATGGGGTGGAACAGCACCCCCAGGCAGTGTCAACAAGATGTAACAATAAATAAGTATATTTATTTTTCATCATTTGAAAAAAAACCCCAAACCACTAGGATCTGATGTAGCTGAGCAAATTGATAGATTTCTGTTCATCTTGGTAATTCTTTTTGCAAGTTAAATGACCATCTAGAACATAAAATGCTTGTTAATTAGATTGGGACAATGCTTGCTGGATTGAGGTGGTATCTGATTAAATACATCAATGGGTTTGGGTAAGTGGTGTTGTTTGTCCCTTAAGTTGCATTTAGGTGATAATTGATCCATGGAACTAGAAATATTTGCTGCCTCCAAGTGTAAACCTTTCAATAGACTCACTGAAATCAGCTGAAATAAAGCCAATAATCTCATTTTCAGACTTTATTTGCCTTTATGAAATGCCGTGTTTCTCTTTGCAGACCTCAACAGATGTTGCTGCTTATTCAGGTTTGACTGAAAGAACCAAAGGGTTCAAACAGATGAATCATTACAAAGAGCAGCCACCACTCTTAATTCATTAGTTGGCTACTTACAACTCTCCACATTAAGTGTAATGAGTTCTGCTCAGCCAGAGACCTAAAATGCTGGTCAAAACATTTGACACTTTGTATTTTGTCTCATTTGGGTAATTATTTTTATTACATTCTTTTTTTTGTGGTCACTCAACAGTTTTGCTTTTGCCATTGTTGCTAAAATTATGAACTGGCTTGAAAAAATTGTTAATCCCCTCTCCAGATCTTGGCATCAGACACTAATAACTGAAAAATCATCTCACAGTAAAAAGTAATATGAGTTGACAAAGAGTTGAACTCCTTTCCTGTGGTCACCGGCTGCTTGGTGGCACCGTCTGGAGCACAGCAAAGGGATGGAAGAAACTGTGATCTGATACTTCCTTATCTTGGGGGAACTTTTGGGTTGATCTTTATACTCAAATGGCTCATTGGGTTTGTTCAGTCAAGGATTTGACATGGAAAAAAGAAGGAAATAATCCAACTGGAGCTGCGTTGGCCATCTCTGAGAGCAGCCGAGAGGAGATGCAGAGGTGCTCCAGCACAGCTCCGATGGGGATGTAGCCTCCAAGGGCAGGAGGGGAACCACCAGCCTGGCTGAAATTAAAAACTTAGGCAAAATTAAGGTCTTCTCCCACTGTGAAGGGAAATCTGGCCCAAATTCTTGTGAGCTGGTTGGTTTGTGTTGGAACCTCTAATGATAACTGGGGGAATTTCCCTGCTGCACCAGTTAATGCAACACCACTGCACAACTATCCTCCCTCTGTGTAGTGAGATTTGTGTCCCTATAAAATGAAGCTAATACAGAGATTTTTTGAAGGAATCTGGGAGGAGATGATGATCTGCAATGGATTTGCTTTTTCTTAGATAGGAACAACCCCACCTAATATGTTTTTGCTTTATTAAACCATTCAGAGCAGCATTTGTTGAAACTGCAATATAGGATTTTGGCCAGACTCTGCAGATCATTGTTTCATTTACAGTAAAACCCCGATTCCATTTTTTTTTTTTCAGGAATAGACATAGCGTGTGGATTATGTGATGCTTTTGGCAGGTTTTTCAGGGCCTTTGTTTAAACTCTGCTGAAGTGCTGTGCTGGGTAGTGATGTCAAGGCTGCCTGATGGATCAAGCAGACATGGAGTCCTGTGCAAGCGCTGCAAATATCCCAGGGCCTGGGCAGAAATCATAGATTTCATGTGTAAAACTGGTTAAAACCTTTGTGTTTCCAGGGGAAAAGCTTGGAAAAGCTCATTTGTGGTCTTATTAACAAAAATAATACCTTAGAGATTATCTAGTTGACCTTAAAAGAGACTTTTTGTTTTCCATTGGAACAGTAGGAACATTTTAATTGTGTGTGTTTACTAACATGGGAAATTATTTCCAGGGATGGAACATTGAGGAAGGAGATAAATTCTGTCTTTGCTCAGTGGAGCAGTTTCATATTCAGTTTTTAGGTTTAGGTAACCAATGCAATACCTAACCTCAATGCAAGTAAAGGTAAATACGAGTTATGAAGTGCCTAAATTAGTTTTGCCAGATCTCCCAGTGCACATTTGTGTTTGAAATTGGCCTCTGCAGGAGATTTATGTGCTCAAGTTCTTCTTCCACTAAAAGATGGCCTTCAGCATCCCAGAGGGCTCCCACAGGCACTGGGGTTCTTCCTGTGATAAATGTCTTGGAAATTAATTGGGGAGGGGTTGAGGATTATGAAGCAGACAGTGCTTGCTTCCAGCTTTTTCTTCTGGATTTGTTTTCCAGATCGTGTTTTGTAGAATCACAGAATGATTGGGGTTGGAAGTGACCTGTTCAAACAACCCTGCAATGAGTAGGGACATCATCATTGGATGCAAAGTTTTGAGCCAGAATTAGAGTCAGAAAACTTCAGAGAATCACAGAATATGCTGAGTTGGAACGGATCCACAAGTATCATTGAATGCAACTCCAGGCCCTTCACAGACACTCCAACAATCCCACCCTGTGCCTGAGAGTGTTGTCCAAACACTCCCTGAGCTGTGGCAGGCTTGAGACCAAGACCATTCCCTGGAGAGCCTGTTCAGTGCCCCACCACCCTCTGGGGGAAGAACCTTTTTGCAATATCCAGCCTAAACCTCCCTAACATAGCTCCAGCTATTCCCTTGCATCCTTTCTAACTCTCTGGTTATTTGAAAGAAAGTCTGAGGAAAAGGTTCAACTCTTTTCCAAGAAGAGCTGATAAAAATCTGAATTTATTTTCTGTTACTCCACACGAGGCATCGTTAGAGCGAGCACTCGGCGCTGTAATCCCTTTCTCAAATATGGGAGGAGAGACAAAACCTGATGTTTTCTTGCTCTCCAGCTGGATGTGGTTCATTTTTCTTCAGCTGCTCTAACATAATACCACAGCATTACTGCAGGAGCAGTCTCTGCCTGCCTTGGCTCCAGCCCAGCCCTTGCTGGCTCCCTGCTCCTGCCATGCTCTGCTGACATTCCCAGCTGTGGTGCTGCCAGTCACCCCTCACTGGCTCATGGAGCTCAAGGCCTCCAGCCCCCTCTGGGCCCACTTGTGGCAACGAAGTCTTAAATCTGCATTTTGTCCCTGTAATTAAGATCTAAACTCCTGTGGGCTGTGTTTAAGAGGGAGAACAGGCCATGCCCTTTAGCAGCAGGAAGCAAAAATCCATGAAATGTGACCCAAGAGTGAAACTCCTAGGGCACAAAGTAGAGGAATAAAGTGGTGTTCTCCTCTTGCACCAATGGGTGTCCCTATTTTAGTGTTTCACACTTACTGGAGGAGGAAGTGTAGGAGATGTGGGGAAGCTGCAAGTATCTCCATGTCCTTAGTCATCGGCACGGGCTGAGTTTATCTTTAGAAAGCTCCAGTGGCTCCTCCCTGGCTTCAGGAGTCAGCTACTTTCATGCTGTGACCTTGAATGAAGATTAGGATGATTTGGTTGCACCCGTGGTGTTCATCAGAGGCGATGAAGGAATCGAGATCAAGCTCCACTGGGCGGTAATTGCAGACAGAGGCCTGGGGAGATGCAGGGATTGCGTTCCCATCCTTGCCAAGAGTGGTTTTTTTGTACAAGAAGATCACTCAGTGGGATCTCCCCGGGTCAGGAGATGAGGGGTGCAAATCCACAGGTTCCCTCCATCCAGAGAGCAGGGGGAAAAGGAACCAAGGTGACCATGAGATGGGAATGGTGAGGGATGGCGTGGGTAGTTGTTTAAATTGTTTAAAATCCCTGTGTTTGCTGACAAATCTGGGACTTGGAAGTGTTTATGTTGTTGAGGAGTATTTCTTTGGACTGTTTTGATTAGGAGCCATCTGACACCCCTCTGCCTTGTTGCCTTGGATAATTAAAAAAAGCCGGCATGCTGGCTGGGGGTTTGCAGCATCCCTGAAGTGGGATAATGGATGGTGTGAAAATCACTTTTTTTCCAAGTCGTGCAGTTGAGGGAGAGCAGCCGATGGTCCTGCAGTCAAGAGCTGCTGGAAAAGTGTCCACAGAGCCGACAATTACAAAATCACAGATTTTGGTGAATATAGAGGAACAGAAACCAAATGTGACGTCTTGCTGTGGATCTCTGGATGAACCGGAGATCATTTTTTCCCTTCTTGATTTTGAAAGGGAAAATTGCATTATAGGAACTGAGGGGTCCTGAGTAGTGCTGAGCACTAAAGAAATGAACCTTGAAGTGTCATTTCCAATGACAGAGACCTTGCTGGCAGGTGACATCATATACAGGTGACATGATGTATTCTGATTTCCACAGTGACAAGTTCTTGTTGCAGGAAGAATCGGTTATATAAAAACTCCCTGGATTTTATCAGGGAGACTCCCACGATAGTAGTTTTGGCAGAAGGAGATTTTTGTATGGAAGGGCATCATTCTTGCTATGGTTTGTGAGATTCCTGACCTTCCACCGGCTTGTTTGCATTTTCTCTTCATACGAATTCCTGGAATAAACCCTTAAGTCAAAGTACATAAAGTCATAGAATTGTTTTGGTTGTAAAGGACCTCTAAGATCATTGAGTCCATTTGTTAGACCTCTAGGTTTCCCATTTTCCATGTCAAATCATAAATGGTTTCTCTGCGATAAAAATATGACCTTGGATGGCCTCAGGAATGTGGATTTTGAACAGAGATGTTCAGAGGAGTTCTGGTGCCTGCATGGAGTCCTTCAGGTAGGATAAGCAGTTTGTAGAGACTTCAGTGCAGCTTCTCTGTATCAATCCACATCCATTAATTCTGGGCTCCAAGATTTTCACCCAGACTCATGATGTCTTTTTCGACTTGGAAATTTAGTCAAGATCAGTCAACGACTCAAAGTCTTTAGGTCTAACTGATGTATTCTGGAAGACAGGACACCTTCTGAATTCATCAAAGAGGGTCTTGAAGCTGATTGGGCAAGTGGCTTTTTCCCAACAATTGCAGGTACCACTTTATTTGTCAGCATCATTTTCCTCTTTGCTGAAGTGTCTGTGTTTCCACAACTGAGTTTTGCTCTGCAAACCTGTGAGGGCTGATTAGAGACTGTCACCTTGCCAGGAACTGGGGCTTTAGGGAGTAAACATCCAGTGCCAATAGCAGAGTAAATATCAGGTGCTTTTCCAAGGGTTTCTTCCTCCTTCTGACTCCTCCCTATCCTGAAAAGCAGGGAAAAACCCTTCTTCACTGGGATATCTCTGAAACTGATGACACTGCTTGGCTTATTCTAGAGTAATTTGTATGATTTCATCTTGACAACACTAGAAAGTTGACTTATTTTGCCAAGAGAAAGTGTGGGAGGGAGGAGCCTCACCAGGAATAAGGAAACCAATGGGAAATTGCTGCTACTGGGATGCCTGAATGCAGAAAATCAGGTTCCTTTGAATACCTTGGTGTTAGGTTTCTGATGCTGGATTTATGTGCTGAGTTGGCTCCTCCCAATGGCATGTGTTTACCCATTGAACTTAACTCTGAAAGGCTGGCAAAAGTGGTTTTATTTTTTTTTTTATTAAATTTTGAAATTTGAATGTGTTTACACTGAATTTTTTTTTTTTAAGTTTAAATGTTAGCATTTTTTAAAGTGGATTTAAAACAAAAAAAAAGATCACTAGAATAATCATTAACATCTGTACTTTTGTTTTAGGTGAAAGAAGAGATGCTGTTTGAGGCCCTGGTGACCAGAAAGACAGTGACAGTGGGAGAGAAGCTGATCTTACCATACAAACTGGCAGAGGTCAGTACATGATGTCTGTTATTAAAAGACAGCTCTTGGAATGGTTTTCAATACTTTGAGATGCACACTCAGAGTTTCTTTCAGTTTTTATTTATTTATGTCAAAATAATGTAGGAGAAGCTAATGGGTGTCCTAATCCAGGAAATGATTGACTTTTCTTCTATTCCATTCCTGGAAGGCAGGTTTGTACTTTATTTTGATGGTTTGTAAGTGCTTTAATGACTTGTGTTTGTGTGAGAGTTGTCCAGCACAGAGCTGTGCATTGCTGAGTGTGTGTGTGTGCTGCAGGTGTTCATCTCCAGATGTCATTCCTTAAGCTAGAGCACTGATTCCACAGCAGAGTGCTGACCCAGGATTCCAGGAAATCTTTACTGCCTTCTTGAGTGCCTGTATTAGTGGTGGTTCTTGAATGGCAGGAGCTGCAGATCTCTATAGGAGATTCCCATTAGCTTTTCCTCAGACCCCTCACAACCTGGGCCCTTTTGTCATGCTTTGGAGCAGCCACAACTCCATCAGCTTCTCTCAGACTCCAGTGTAGTTATATGAGATCTAAATGGGATTTTCAGGAATTCTGAATTCTATTCTGTGACTGGTAAAGAGAAACAATTTTTTTGCTCTTATATTCTTCAAAATACGTAAGTTCTGTTCTGCTGAACTACTTATTTTGGCTATTTCTCCCTCTAATCTTCTTGTATCCCCCAGATTAGGAACACTGAGCGTTACACCACGCTTGGTTTCTCCATTTCCTCTTGTTGTAGGGTTGTGTGAGAATTTCCAGCACCTCGAGAGAATGTCGAGAGCAGCCTGTTGTGTCTCAAATAAGTAAACACATCGTGTTGTCACTGGGGTCAGCTGGAGATATTTTGACTCCTTTTTCCAGGGGGGAAAGAAAGTATCTTTTCTCCCACTCTGAGGGTGTGTTTAAGCTCAGTAACTGTTACTGAGCTTTAAGCTATAGAAGTGAAATGTTGCCGTTGTGCAAAGGTGGAAAGGGCACACAAGGGCTCTCACTGCGTCTTTGTGATGGACATTTAATCAATGTGGTGTTTCTACT
Organism: Picathartes gymnocephalus; assembly: GCA_013390045.1. Taxonomy (NCBI): domain Eukaryota; kingdom Metazoa; phylum Chordata; class Aves; order Passeriformes; family Picathartidae; genus Picathartes; species Picathartes gymnocephalus. Next base: position 783,923 of record WEKY01033670.1, read on the forward strand.
CTTTTCCTTCATGTTGGGCACAGACATAAAAAAATGGCTAGCAAAGTTTAGAACTGAGCTATAACTACCCTTCTCCTGGAGGGTCCTCACAATCATGGTATCACAGAGTGGGCTGGGTTGGAAGGGACCCTAAAGATGGTCTTTTTTCAAGCTGTTGCCATGGGCAGGAACAGCTGCCACTGGAGCAGGTTGCTCCAAGCCCCATCCAACCTGGCCTGGAACACTTCCAGAACCCAGGGGCAGCCACCGCTTCTCTGACCAACCTGAGCCAGGGCCTCACCACCCTCACAGCCAGGAATTTCTTCCCAATATCCCATCTAATCCTACTGTCTGGCAGTTTGAAGCCATTCCCTGTGTCCTGTTCCTCCAGGCCCTTGCCCCAAGTCCCTCTCCAGCTCTCCTGGAGCCCCTTTAGGCACTGGAGCCTTCTCTTCTCCAGGCTGAACACTCCCAGTTCTCTCAGCCTTTCCTCACAAGAAAGCTGCTCCATTCCTCTCATCACCCTGGTGCCTCCTCTGGACTCTCTCCAGCACCTCGACATCTTTCCTGTGCTGGGCTCCAGGGCTGGGGCAACTCTGCAGGTGGGGTCTCACCTGAGCAGAGGGACAGAATCCGCCCCCTTGACCTGTTGCCCAACATCAGTAGTGTATTGACACAGCTGGGAACAGTCTTACCTTGGTGCTCTTTCTGTTGAGTTAGAAGAAACCTCTTTAGAACTAGAACGGCTCAGCATGAGTTTCTCAAGTGCTTTCCCAGATGTTTTTGGTGATATGGCTGCCCCCAAATCTCAGGTGTCCCCTTAGAAAGGTTTGTCACCAATATCAATAGAAGAAAGGAAAGATCAGGGTGTCATGGCTGTGGGGGAAGACAAAGGAGCACATGGATCCTTTGGAAATGGTTGATGTAATGTCCGTGACAAAATAATTTTGGAAGAAGCTGTGAATTGTGTTAAGATGAACACCTCTCAAGCTTTTTGTTCACCTCCTTACATCATTGGTATCCTGACCACCAAATTTTATCCAGCAGTGACCTCGCTCTGGGAGCAGGTTGACTGCTCACAGAGCAGAATTTGAGATGCTCCAACTGGAACCTCCCCATGGTAAGAGGCCTTCTCCTGGTCTTCCTCTGGCTCAGGGAGTAGGAGGAGTGACTTAAATTTAGATCAGTCTGAATCAGAAAGGAAGAGTGGGATTCATTTGACATTTTGGGACTTCACAAAGACTACTGATGTCTGATAATCCCCACTCATGACTCACTGGAGTCTTGGGAACCAAAGGGCTGGTTATTCCTATGTATTTAACAAAGGAGCATTATAGTTGGCTTCAACGCATGGAGCCTTTGAGGGTTCGAGGATTTGCAGACGTGGCTCTCCCACCACGACCTCTGTAGCTCACGGGCAGCTGCCTTTCCTGATGGATACAGCAGCTACTTTATTCTTCAGATGCCTGTGGGTTTTTTCTTGGTTCACTGAAAGTTTCAGTGAAGTTTGTCTGGAAAACACTCTGCTCCAGTGACTCTAAAAAAAAAGGATTGCATAATGTCATTTTGGCTTCTTTACACCATCAAGAAGATCTACCAGTCTTCAGGTTGCAAGAGAAGTGGTAGATGCTACATCCATGGAAATGTCTAAGGCTTGCCCATGGTAGGGGATGGATTGAGATGAACTTTAAGGTCCTTTCCAGCCCAAACCGTCTGAGATTCCACATAAAAAGCTTGAGATTTAAGTTTGGGATGGGTTTTGTGCTTTGATAAGGTTCCCATGAGCATGTGCTCCATTCTGGAATGTTTCACTTTCTGTGCTTGGCACAGGGGCTGACATTTGCCAATCCCTTTCATCAGTGTTGGAGTATGTGGAGATGGCAACTCCGTGCAGAAGTGCTTTTCATAGAAAATTAGTGTGGTCATTCCATGATCCCAGCCTGGCTTCTGAGAGATCTGTGCCCTCGGGGTCCTGCTGTCACAACTGTCACCCACCTTAATAGTCCTGAATGGGCAGAGTTGGCCTGAAGGGATCCTTCCCTTTCGTATTTTGGAGGCATCAGAGCTGAGACTGGAGTTTTATTTTCCAAGCCAAGCCTTTTCTCTTCCCCTTTCCTGAGCTGCAGCCCCAGAGCGCATGGAGAGACCGCCTTTGTTGGATTTGCAGTGATGTCACATTCCTGGCTGTCTGCACGCCCCTGCCTTCTTCTTGTGTGCTGATTGGAAACACAGTCCTGTGGTTTGGGGCTTTTTTTTTTAGAAACAGTGGTTTGAACGCTTGGCTGCTCGCTTGAAACATTCTCCTTCAGTTATGAATTGATACCAGACTGACTCTTCCTGGTTCTGTTCATCTTTGCAGTAATTTGGGTAAAACTACATCTTTTATTCCAGCATGTTTTGGGTAGAAGATACTGCAAAGTGGAGACAACTTATGGATGGACATCATGGAGTCAGAGATGGGTTTGAATTAGGAGGAACCTTAAAGCTCCTCTCATTCCACTCTCTGCCATGGGCAGCAACACCCTCCACTATCTCAGGTTGCTCCAAGCACTGTCCAGTCTGGCCTTGGACACTTCCAGGGATGGGACAACCACAGCTTCTCTGGGCGACCCCTGCCAGGGCCTCACCACCCTCACAGGGAGGATTTTCTTCTCGTTTAACCCTGCCCTCTGGCAGTGGGAAGCCATTCCCTGTGTCCTGTCCCTCCATCCCTTGTCCCAAGTCCCTCTCCAGCTCTCCTGGAGCCTCTTTAGGCCCTGGCAGGGGCTCTGAGGTCTCCCTGGAGCCTTCTCTTCTCCCAGAAGATGGAAGCCTGCACTGTTGAAAGAGAAGTTGCAAGTGGCAACCACCTCTTCTCTGTTTATTCATATTGTACTTCCTCTCTTAGAACTTCCTCTTGATGGCTTTGCCCCAAGCATTGAGTTGGGCTTTTCCCTCAGGAATAATGTGCCATTTTAAAGTTAGGCAGAAATACTGACTTCGTCAACTCTGTGTTTCTTTTAATAAAGTCAAGACTTTTTGATTCCTGCCCACATGTAATTATTCTGCTGGATCCAAGGACTGGATCTGGCAGCCTTGCCCAAGGATCCAAGGACTGGATTCCAGTGCCTAAAGGGGGCCTACAAGAAGGCTCCAGAGTGAGTTTTTACAAGGGCCTGGAGTAACAGGACAAGGGAAAATGGCTTCAAATTGAAAGAGGGCAGGGTTAGATGGGATATTGAGAAGAAAAGCCTCCCTGTGAGGGTGGTGAGGCCCTGGCAGGGGTTGCCCAGAGAAGCTGTGGCTGTCCCATCCCTGGAAGTGTCCAAGGCCAGACTGGACAGTGCCTGGAGCAAGCTGGCCTAGTGGGAAGTGTCCCTGCCCATAGCATGGGGTGGAATGGGATGGGCATTAAGGTCCCTCCCAACACAGTCTGTGAGTCTTTGATCTATAGAAATCAGGTACCAGGTTAAATGTAGCACTGAGGTCCAGTGAGGAGGTAGCCTTCCAGCAATTTAAATTGGTGCCTCCTGTGTGCCAGCAGTTGCTGGTGCTGTCATCTTCAGCTGAGCAAGTTCTTTCTAGCAGAGAGAAGGTTTCATTTTACTTTATTTTACCCAGGAGCATTCAAGGTGTGTGGCAGCAGCACCTGCTCAAGCAGGGCCATAGGTAGGAGCAAATAAATAGTTGTGAGTCAAACTCCAGAGTAGGATTCTTGGTGTCTAGTCAGTGCCCGTCCTTGGGATGTTACAGGGATTATGAGATGAGCATGTGGTTTTCAGGAAGACCCTACAAAGCATAACAGCTTTTCTCATTGTTCAGTAACTCACGGTTTATTGTTAAGAGGTTGTGTCTGACCACGGTATTAACATTTGAGTACATCCCTGTGTCGCTGGAGCTGCAGCTCTTTCTGAAATTAGGGAGAGGGCAGTCAAGGGGAGATCTGATTTTGCAGGGAAAAATCAAGACTACTTTGTTTTGCCTCTCATGGCTGTGGCACTGATGGCAAACATGGGCTTAATTTGAGACCCTGCAGGGGAGCTGCCATCCTCTCTGGCTGCACCTCCAGCACCTCTGGCAACCAGTGACACCACATTCATAAATAATGCTTATATTCGTCTCTGGCAGCTACCTCTTATCTCCTGAGCCACACTGGCCCATCTGCCATGGAGTTGCCTCCTGGAACCATCCATTTTTCCTTTTATAGCACAGGATGGTGTTTTAATGCACTGTTTGAAACAACTGCGCAGTTTGGGCAAGCTCAAAGGTTTAGAAGCTTTAGGCCATAGATGAACTTAGGATAAAGGCTGCACAGACATGAAAGGCTGCACTTGTGTGCTGAGGTCTTGGGCTGTTGTCCAAAACTGCTGCCAAAGACTTTATCAGGAGCGAGATGGTGCATTAGTGGAGCCGGCAGCACTTCATGGGTTTCCAGAGAAATCACAGTGCAGTGTTTGCTAACAGCAAGCTGGGGAGTTCCACTTCATTTAGCAATGGGAAGAACCCTTGGAAAAGACTATGGGAGCAATAGAGCCATCAGTGGTAGTAGTGGTGATTTTGACTATTTTGATTCAGATCTGTCGTGACCATTGGGCATCTCTGCAGCCACGGCCATCTTCTCCTTGCTAAGGTAAAATACAGTAGGCACGTAGCTGGAAAAGGGAAAAATGGGATTTTAATGGCAACAATGTGGATTTTAATGTTGTCCTTCCCAAAGTGCCCCTCAACTCCAGACTCTGGGCTTTTTTTTTATATATTATTATGTGCATTTTTGCAGTTACGCTGAGGTAGGAAAGTTTCCCAAGCCGCAGTTCAGGTATTTAAAAGAAAAAAACCAGATGTGCTAAATATCAAGTGACTTGACTGATGCTCGATAGGAAACATGCGGGAGCAGAGCACTTTAGTCACATCTTTGTGGAGAACTTGGGAGTTGTTAAAAATCTTTCTCTTGATCCTGTTTGTAATCTGAGTATCATCTTAATCCATGCAAGGAAGTGCCCTCCTGGGCCGCATCTGTCTTCCTGCTTCTATCTAAATAATCCAAGGAATTCAGGTTTTTTCCATCTCTGCTCACTGAAGGTCTCCAAGGCCATTAGAGTATGCCTTGACTCATCCACTCATTTACCTCTCTCAAATCCATCTTGGTTGGTGGTTCCATCCCCTTTCCATCATGCCAGAGACGAGCCCGTGGCTGAGCTCCACAAGCATCCCTGTCTGGTTTCCATCCCATCTGTTCTGTTTATCAGGCTGGTGTGCAACACTTGCTTGTCTGTTTTTCACCAGTCTGCATTTTTGCCCTGTTCTTCATTCGATGAGAAAAAACTCATTATCAAGGTAAATACATCTGTTAGTGAGCCCTGTTTTACATTCCTCCAGAAAAAAAAAAAAATTCCATGATGTTTTCAATTCATTAACTTCATTTAAGCCATATGGATGGTATTTCTTAAGCAAGTGACTTTGCTAATAGACAGTATTTTAACAGATCTTTATAATTTTAAGACATTTGTGATCAAGGAATTAATTCACACTTCGGGAGAAATCTGATGTGAAATTGTGCAACAGAAGGGAAATAAAAGATGTGAGACAATTTCTTGGGCAACAACTGACCTTATTCTTGCCTTCCTTTCATTCTGGAGAGCTGTTGGGAGGTGTTGTTTGATGTGATGGATGTCACTATAAGCATGCCCTGTATTTAACTGAATGTGTGTTCAGAATTGTAAGTGGAAAATGGGTGTCTGAAAACTGAGAGGAACAGAAAGGGACTGACTTGTACCTCCAGCAAGTCAGTGCAAGCAGGTGTTGGGGAGCAGATGTTAGGCCAGCAGCCCCAAAGTCCTCCATAACCTGGGCAGCAGGGAGAGGCAGGATTCTTCCCCTCTGTCCTGCTCTCGTGAGACCTCACCTGACCAGAGCTGCCTCAGCTCTGAGGTCCCCAATATTAGAAGGATGTGGAGCTTCTGGAGTGAATCCAGAGGAGGCCACGGAGAAGCTCCAAGGGCTGGAGCCCCTCTGCTCTGGAGCCAGGCTGAGAGAGCTGGGGGTGTTCACCTGGAGAAGAGAAGGCTCCAGTGCCTAAAGGGGCTCCAGGAGAGCTGGAGAGGGACTTGGGACAAGGATCTGGAGGGACAGGACAAGGGGGAATGGCTTCCCACTGCCAGAGGGCAGGGTTAGATGGGCTGTTGGGAAGGAATTTTTCCCTGTGAGGGTGCTGAGGCCCTGGCAGCGGTTGTCCAGAAAAGCTGTGGCTGCCCCTGGATCCCTGGCAGTGTCCAAGGCCAGGTTGGATGGGGCTTGGAGCACCCTGGGATAGTGGAAGGTGTCCCTGCTCTTGGCAGGGGGTGGAACAAGATGACCTTGAAGGTCCCTTCCAAGCCAAATCTGTCTGGCATTCCATGATCTTGTCTTTGTTCAAATGGCCAGATGCTCTTTAGCAGCTGGGTGTTCCATGCTTTTGTTACGTGGCCATGGAAGGTCACCATGGAACTGTTCTGTGACTGTGTCCAGAGCACTCAAATTACAATTAAATCTGTGAAATGCTTTTTATTCTGTATAAATAGGTGCAGCTGTAAGTCCATGTGAAATCAGCTCATGATTAGTTGGAAAAGCAGTGATAAAATTCAGGTCAGATTTACAAAGCGAAATATTCAGGCTCCTGACAATCTGAGATGTGCAGGAATAGGCGGGGGGTGACAAGCATTGAGCTTTGTGTTTTGGGTGACAGCAAAGCAGGAAAGTCCAGGTCTTCTGGAAGCATTTGCTGAGGGCTCCATAGCTCTGCTTTCATTGTCCTTTCATCCCCTCATGTTCATTGTCTCTGGGTCTGTGCTGGCTCAGCAGAGCCAGAGAGACTTCTTGGAGTGGGAGGAGAGTTGGATTTGTGTCCTTTCGGAGAAGGACAGAGGAGAGAACCTTTGCCCAGCAGTGGTGGGCCAGGCACATCTCTCTTTTCTTGTGTCACAAAACCATTAGATTTTATTTTTTCACGTCACCAAGTGTCACTTTACCTGGACCTTCTTCACCTGGGATGAATTTTTGCTGAGGAATACAAGACACTTGGAATGACCATCACAGGATGGTTATTTGGGATGATAAACTCTGCTGTGTTAGTGACTTTAAATCGGGGAGAACATCTCATTTTCAGCACAAGCACTTAATTTTCAGCCCAGTAACAGTTAATTGGCAGAGACACAAGGTAGAGAAGCCTTGTGGAGTGAACGGTAATGAGAGGAAGAAGTATTTCATTACAACAAAGAAGTGAGTGATGTTTCATTCTCTATATCCTTTTAGTGGGACTGGCTGATGCCTTTTTCAGCCCATTATAAGGAAGAAGAAATGGAGTTCCAGGGCCAAATGGCATAGCATTACCTAAGATGTTAAAAAAAAAAAAGAACAACAAAGGAAGAGATCATAGTTGCAATTAATCACAAGCCTGAAAATATTCAAGGAGAAAAAGTGAGAAGGAGACAAAATAATTAATAGCATGAAGAAATGAAAATTCTCAGTCCTGAGGTACAAAGACAGGGACACTTAATGGAACAGAAAGCAGCAGAACCGCTGGAAGCACCTACTTATCCCAAAACCCAGCTGAGGAGACTCATTGTCACCACAGGTTATTAAGGTGAGGAGCTCAGCAGGAGCCCTTTGAAGAGCTGCTACGTTGATGAGTGGATTCAGAACTCACAGAAAATTATTAATGGATAGAACTGAAACCCCACAAAGCTTTTAAGAGCCAAGCAAGTGTGTCTGCTTCAGGACATGAGGGCAACCTGGAAGGGTAGAACTTCAAAAGAAACCTATTTGTGGGGTGAGGTTTCTCATCCCTGTTGCACTTTTCCCTTGGAAATGGACATCCTCATGTGCAAAAGCTGCTGCAGTCACTCTTCTGCTCTGTGCCACCTTGGAAATTCCTGTGTGTTAACTGTGTTCCTGCTATTTATTTGGCACTGATGTCTGGGAAAACAAGGAAGACATTGAGATTCCAAGATTCCTAAACAAAGTCCAAAATCAAGACTTTAGGAAGGGAAATGCTGACTTTCCATGGACTGCTCTGCCTATAGCCCACTCCAGGTGCCCTTTCAAATTAAAATCCATTCTCAGCTCCTTAAAGGATTCTTTTAATTACGTCTGATTACTCAGAAGATGCTTTAATGTCACGGAGTTCTTTTAGTTATTTCAATTTTTACTAAAATCATGTGAAAAGTTTTCAAAGAATGCAAACAAGTCATTCCTGGGTTAGTTAGCCTGCTCTTCCCACAAGGGATGTCGTTCTGGTACAGTTGCTTGGAATATGGGATTTTCATGTGTAATCTCAATCTAAATAAATTCAGGTTGATTTTTTTTCCTCAGCCCAGGGCTGTTGGTCAGTGGCTGAAAGAGGAGGAGGTGTAGAAGCTCTGTGGCTGGACAGGGTCTGTTGCACAAACTTTGCCTCTACAGTGGTAACAGCTGAGGTGTGGTGAGAAATAACTTCTCTTTGGGGAACCTTGCCAAAAAAAATGGTAAAAATAACCTGGAATGATGACAATGGTGCCCTGGCAGAACGAGTTTGTCTACACTTGCCCTCTGCTTGGGAAGGACCAATTGAAAGGCAGGATTTGGCTTTTAAAGGCTCGAGGGCAGGTATTGGTGATCTGTTGGACTACTTGGTGAGGATCCTGGTCTGTTGTGCCTGTAAATGCTGAGCAAATTTTCCTTTAATGTGGCCTCCTCACACCAGGTCACACAACTTCTTCTTGTGCCACAAAGTAATTTATTAATTGGTTTTTGCACTGGTTTCACTGTGGAAACATAGGTGGAAAGGGAGCTCTGTTCCTGCTGTTGGCAGAACAGACTCTGGATGCACCAAGGTGGAGGAAAACACATTTTGTCATCAGTGGACCCTTCGAACTTGGCTTCCTGATGGCTCCGTTCTCCTGTAGCTCTGTGGTGGGCTCAGGATAGTTCTATCATTCCCTAAGGGATGTTCCACGTGTCTCCTTTCATCCTCTCCTCCACAGGAGAAGCGAGAACTGCAGCCTTGTTTTCTGGAAGGGTTTAATTTCAGGAAGAGAGAGTGCTTTTTTTTCCTTTCCTTTCAGTTTTGATTTGTTACAGATGACACTTTCTAACCACAGTGCCCAAATCTGAAGGCTCTGAGGGATATCTTTTTAGGAAGATGATGTCACAACCGCCTGGCTCTGCAGTCGGAACTCGGAGAAAATCTCTAACAAGATTTTTTTGGTTTTCTTTGCTCCTGGCTGTACTTGGGGGCTGTTTCTGAAAAGCGTAACCACAGCGTGTTCCAGTCATCATCTGCAAAGTGACAATATCAGAGACAGGACTTGAAATCATCTCTAAAAATAAACAGCAGGCAGGCTCTGGCCTGGGATGGGGATGGGAATAGGAATGGTGGGTCTCCCATCTGTCCTTTCCCAAACCTGCCTGCCACCAGCGGGGACACAATAGCTGGGTCTTCCACACCCTCAAAAGATGTTCTTATTGTTCTTATTTGAGGTTTTCCACTTCATTTTTCATGTTTGCACCCATCTAAAGACAAGAAGGATGAGTAAGGAGAGGGCAGTTGCAGGAACACTCTGATACCTCCTGTGTTACTCCTCAGAAATCACATTAGCACAGGAATGACATGGACCATTTCAGTGGGAATGTATGTGAGATAGTGTGAGGATCAAAGAATCACAGGATGGTGTGAGTTGAAAGGGATCTTAAGGATCATCTAATTTTACCCCCTGGCATGGACAGGGACACCTCCAGCTAGCCCAGGTTGCTCCAAGCCCCATCCAACCTGGCCTTGGACACTTCCAGGGGTGGGACAGCCACAGCTTCTCTGGACAACCTGTGGGCCTCAGCACCCTCACAGCCAATAATTTCTTCTCAATATCCCATCTAACTCTGCTCTCTGGAAGTGGGAAGCCATTCCCCCTTGTCCTGTCCCTCCATCCCTTGTCCCAAGTCCCTCTCCTGGAGCCCCTTTAGGCCCTGGCAGGGGCTCTGAGGTCTCCCTGGAGCCTTCTCTTCTCCAGGTGAACACCTCCAGCTCTCCCAGCCTGGCTCCAGAGCAGGGGGGCTCCAGCCCTCAGAGCATCTCTGTGGACTCCTCTGGACTTCCTTCAGCAGCTCCTCATCCTGCTGATGTTGGCCCCAGAGCTGGAGGCAGCTCTGTAGGTGGGGTCCCACCTGAGCAGGGCAGAGAGACAGAATCCCCCTTTTTCTGCTGCCCACACCGGGAATCAGCCCAGGGCATGGGGGAGTTTGGGGCTCCCAGAGCCCACAGACAGCTCACATTGAGCATTTCATGACCCAGAATTGATCTACTACTGTGTTCAGCTCATTGAGTGGGTCCTGAGTCACCCCTCTGTGTGTGGGGAATTGTGACTTCCCACTTTTCCACTCTCTTCCCCATTGTGACCCAACATATCTGGTTTCCATCTGCATCCATCTCCTGTGTCTAGGATGGACCGAGCAGCCTTTAGGGTTCTCCCTTGGCTCACAGGACATGAGCTGAGACAAGCAGAATTAGGGGTTTTTTTTAAAAAACAGAGGCTTAACACCCAGAGGAAGGTACTCTTGCAGGATATCAGACTCAATCCCTTGGCTTCCAGGAGTGCTTTTCAGGCTGGAGAAGTATGATGTCATTTTCCACACTCATATTTTATCTGAACATCTTATTAAAATCCTGTCATTCTCCTGAGTGCTTTCCCTAAGAAAACTCAGATCATCAATGCACCACTCTGGCTTCAACCCTGCAAGAAAGGTTTTTGAATGATTTTTATGTACAATTAAGGAGGAGGAAAAATATCTTTAAAGGCATTGTTGAAAGAAAAGGAGTGAAAAATGCATTTTTTTCATTTTTGATTACAACCAAAAAGAGGAAAAGTTGACTTTAAAGTAGTATGAACATATGAAAGGGGTCGGGGATAAAGGGTCGTTTTTATGCTTTAATTTTATAAATGTACCTGCAAAGTAAATACTTTAAAAAGCAACAACAAAGCATGGAAGCCTTGCACTGTCTCTGGCTCCCGCCCTCCCAGCTGGCTGCCACATACTGGCAGAAACCTTCCACTATCACTCTGGAGCTGGGAGGCAACAGCTTGTCCTGCCAATGGATTTTATCCAAGAGATGCAAGTGTCAATGATGTTTTCCAGAACTTATGGGTGGATTTTCCAATGAGAAAAAATAGACTGTAATGTCATTACCATACAATGCTGCATTGTGCCCCAACATAACGCTCAAACACAAAGGCACTTTGGGATTTTGTTACTAAATCAGGTGTAAAGTTCTCACATTCAGAGAGGGGGTTTACATATTAGTTTCAAATTTTATGTTACACCTTTTTCTAATTCCTCTTGTGCTCTCCCTCCTCTTGTATGAGTTTCTCAGTACCTTCCAAGACCACCTTGGGCCAATTGGTACCTTCACAATCACCCTCCTTGGACAAAGGTCCTTCTCCAACCTGCCAGTCTGTATTAGTCAGAGGCATTTTAAGGGGATTTCCCAAACTATACTAACATCCTTCCCAAAAATCCCAATGGGACAAGTCAATTCAACAAGTTTATCCAGAAACAATTTTCCAGTCACAACACATCGTCAGGTTGACAAGGAAGTCCTTCAAAGCTACTTGTTTACTTGCAACTCTAGGAAATTATAAATAACTAGTAATCCATTTTTTTAAAAATTATTTTTTAAAAACAGTTTTAAATATTTTAATATCACAGTGTTCTCATCCTGGATTAGTGTGTTCATCCTGCTGGTCATGGATGGAGTAGGACACATGGCATGGGGGGGGATTCTTCCCCTCTACTCTGCCTTCATGAAACCCCACTTGCAGATCCGCCTCCAGCTCTGAGGTCCCCAACATCACAAGGACATGGAGCTGCTGGAGCCAGTCCAGAGGAGGCCACAGAGATGCTCTGAGGGCTGGAGCCCCTCTGCTCTGGAGCCAGGCTGGGAGAGCTGGGGGTGTTCACCTGGAGAAGAGAAGGCTCCAGGGAGACCTCAGAGCCCCTGTCAGGGCCTAAAGGGGCTCCAGGAGAGGGACTTGGGACAAGGGATGGAGGGACAGGACAAGGGGGAATGGCTTCCCACTTCCAGAGAGCAGAGTTAGATGGGATATTGAGAAGAAATTATTGGCTGTGAGGGTGCTGAGGCCCACAGGTTGTCCAGAGAAGCTGTGGCTGCCCCTGGATCCCTGGAAGTGTCCAAGGCCAGGTTGGATGGGGCTTGGAGCAACCTGGGCTAGCTGGAGGTGTCCCTGCTCTTGGCAGGGGGTGGAACTGGATGATCCTTAAGGTTTTTTTCCAACCCAGACTTGCTGTGATTCTATGAGGCAATAAAACCTGCATTTGGACCAGAAGAGGGATTTAGATTTTGTCTGACTCCAGCAACTGAGGGGTTTCTGTCTGTTTTCTTCAAACCCAGAAATGTTCTCCCAGTTTCAGTGATGAGCCGTAGATGCTCCAGCAGGTTTTGTGTGTGGTGCTGCTCTCCTTCCCCACCATCCTCCTCGCTTCCTGCTCTTTCCCTAATTTAGCTCTCACAGCTCTGTCTCTCCCTTCCTTCGTCGCTCCTCTGTCTCAGCACAGGAATGTCAGACCCAGCAAACCACCCTCAGCAGTTCTCTCCCTACAACCACAAACCCAAGCTGCAGCCACTTTCCGTGTGGGTTTTTTCAGCCCTCGTGGAGCAGTGACAGTGTCAGAGATAAAAACTGGATTTTTATAGTATTTTAGTACATGTGGTCGCTACTCCTCCAAAACGAGCACTGTGAGTAGTATCTGGCACCCCTAAGCACTCTTCAGATAAAAGTGTATTTTCAGTTTGCTTTTTTTAATTAGTGGTTGCTGTAGATCATCATCTCCGAGATGCCCAGGTGGGCTGTTTTCAATTGCCTGCACATCCAAGGCTCACTGAGAACAGGGGGGTTGGCTTCTGTTCCTGGTCATTAGATCCCTTTAGGTGATTCAAATCAAAGGCATTAGGAGAGCTTGAATTCCTCCTGCTTTTGCTTGTTCTAATCTTGGATAAATCCTATCTCTCTTCACAGTGGCCAAGCATTATTAATATGTGTATTTTCTTTAAAAAAAGCGAGCTTGCTTTTTTTTTTTTTTTGTTAGAATAGATACTAATTACTTTAATCATTTACTTGCATGCAGCATGATTTTGTTGAATAGGTACTTTGAAACAAATAAGAAAACAATTACACTCTTTTCCTGATTTTTCCCCTACTTGAAAATTAAATACATCATTTAAACCCACAGAAGTGATTGAAGGAGGGAGATTTTCATCTGAAAATCTTAGGTAAATACCATGGGCAAAATTCAGTAGGTTTTAAAATGTGTTTTTTTCCTCCGAGTCATATTGGAATGAGACATTTGTGTTACAGTAAGTACAAATGTAATTATGAAGCCAAATTTCACCTTAGAGATTAACTGGGGGGGAAATGGGAATGGCTGATCAGGATTTCAAACCAGACATCAAATGATAATGAAAATCAAATGCTGTGTATGATCATAGCTCACTAAATCATTTCTGTGGTAGGATATCAACAGGTTCCTGGCATTTAGTGCCAAATTCCTGTGAGGAGAAACACCAACTGATTAATCACAGAACATGCTGAAAATTTTTTCCACTTATTAAAAGAAAAGCAAACAAATAGAGCTCCCATAGAGCCACTAAAACCAAATATCCCGATTTGATTTTTGGAGGGATATCCTGAAGAGGAAGAATTCTACTGCTACTTTTTTTTTTCCACAACATTTCATTGGAAGCACCTTTCATCCTTCTATAGAAATTATAGGAAGCTCATCAAAGGCCCTAAGGAAAAAGGGGATATTTCCTCTCTTCCTGTGTTCAGGTCTGATTTCCTGAAGAGGAGAGGAATCTATTTTTTCTCTCCACCAGAAGAAAATGTATTTTGTGGTGCCCAACGTTACTTAAATAATTGAACACCTGTTCTTTATGTTTTATACCAAATCCTGCAAACTTCACACCTGGAAAGAAACATTTCTTATCACCTTGGAATTACTGTAATTGTTCAGTATTTAGTCTGAAAGGGCAACGTGTTGCTTGTTTTCCTCCTAAAGGGCAGGAAACAGCCACACACATGTCCTCATGTTCCGGAAGAGCTGGGGGGTCACCAGGAGAGAAAGAATCCATAAGTAGTTCCTATGGCTGTATCAACATCACTCCTATTTTAACAAATGAATTTTCGGAGCTCTCGCAGGTTCTTGGGAAAATTACAAGGAGGGTTGCTTGTAAAGCCAGATTTCTTGGAATGGGTCAGACTGCTGCATTTGTAGGGAACGCTAGTGCTGGCAGTGTGTTTATCCAGTGTGAGCAAATAACATTGATAATGTCCATAATGGGATACACACACACAGAGTCTTCCAGGAAAATGCTGGAAAAATGGAGGTAAAAAGGACCATGACCAACAATGCAGCAAGTCTTGTACACTGAACAGCAAAGCACCAAGTTACCTTTGGGGCTAATGAGTCAGGCTGCCTTCTAAAAAGTCTTCTCTTCTAGATCAAGGAATTTTCTAGAATTCTGCTTGAAAAATGGCATTTAAATATCACCTTTTCAAGTTCTTATGGCTTGTAGAAAATCTGGAGTGGGGGCACTGACCTTGCCCCCGCATCTGTGATGTCCCCAGTGAAAAACTGGGATTTGACAGTGTTGTGTTGACCAGAATTGTTGAAGGTCCAATAATGTTGTGTTGACCAAGTGTGTCAGCACATCTTTATGGGTGCTCCCTAGATCTGCACAGTGCTGAGAGATGGGATAAGGGTTGTCACGGTTAATAAACTCCATGGGTGTTTAATCCTCATTAGGGCTTTAAGTCATTTTGGTGCTCTCACTCACTTTCCAGTTGTACTTAAATCCACTTTTCATTAACTGAGTCTGTGCTCAGGGACTGGGGTCTAAACCCCAGCTCAGAGCACTGTGCCCTTCCTAAGATGCATTTTTCGTAGTAGTGACCCATAATAGATTGTGATGTCCAACGTGTCTGTGTAAAAAGGGCATCTTTTTATATGAAAAATGGTTTGGGGTTTTTTTTGTCTTGCTTTTCTAGAGAGCAGCATGTGGTGCCAGCTGCACTCTGGAGGTTTCAGTGATGGAGTGAGGCTCAGAAACCCTCCTGGGCAAACTGACATGTATACATGGCTGTGCAAATGTAATATTAAGTTGTGTTTTGATGATCATAAGAGCTGCCCAAACCCAAGTATCCATCCCCCACCTTTCTCCTCTGTCCTGGATCAGTCTGTGCTGTCCTCCACATTAGTTATGAGGGAAGATGGACAAACCTCTCAATGAGCTGAGATGTTTGAAGTCTTTAGAGACCTGTAGCTGTCCCGTAAATACCACTTTGGAATGATTCTTACTCAGAATTGCACAGTGCACCAATACCCTGCTCTTCCTAAGTGATGCAAAAGTGATGAGCTTTGCTTTGTTTTGGTCTTCTAATTTTCTGAGTGTATGTGTCCAGCAATGCCCTGAACAGAAACAGTTCTTCATTTTAGTCTGGCTCTTTTGAAACAAAACGTTAGAGGAAGTATTTATTGGTTACAAGAGCCCTTCCTCCATGGATTTGTTAAGGTCAAAAATGCTTAAAGCTGAACACCAGGGGCCAGTTCCAGATATGCTCCATGGTTGGGTTGGTTTGTTGGAGTTACTGAGAAGCGAGTCTGTCTCTTGTGGTTCAGTCCCAGTCTGGATCTCACACTCCAGACAATGTTCCTCTTGGCTATGGAAGGGTGTGACTAAAACCACGGAGCTTACAGCAGCATCTTGATGGCTTTTTCCTCGGAGAATATCCTGAGTTGAAAGAGGCCCACAAGGATCATCAAGTCCAACTCAGTGGGATCTCTTTGCTTTCCGCTCCCTGGGACATCCAGTCACAGGGATATTGCCACAATTTTTGCCCTTTACCTTTCAAAGTCCTTCAGCACTTGCTTCCACTCATCCTCTGTTCTCTGGGCTTTGGTTATTCCCCTTAGTCTGAAAAATGTATAAATATTTGAGGTTTTGTTTGAATTGAGCTATTGCTGCTCTTGCTTGTGTGTTCTTGTAGTTTTAAATGTATAAGCTGGGTGGGGATTTTAACCTGCCTGCTTTCCCTGGATTTTCTGGGTACCAATAAATGTTTTGAATAATTCCAGCTTGAAATTTCAGCCTTCAGCTGAGTGCAGAAGGGCAGGAGTGTGGGATCCTGCCTGGAGCAGGGAGTGCTGTGGGATGGCAGCAGACAGAAGATTTGCTTAAATATATTTAGTGACTTTGTAATCTCAGTTCTTAAGAATCTCCTGTATGAGTACAAATGTGTTTTACAGAGACTTTTAATTTGAGCAAATTTGGGTTCCTGAGATTACATCTTTTCCAGCCTCTAAAACACAGACTGCTGCTGCCAGAACTGTTAAGTCTTTGTTACAAAGTACTTCAAAAGCAGATTTTAATTCTTAAGCTTGTCTTCCCCTTGTTCCTTTTGACAGAAGACGGTTCCAGAAGTTTATCTATTTTTAAGGTGGCCTGAATCTGATGCTGGTTATAACTTTCAGACCAATTAATTTGGCAATGACATCTTCTTAACAAAAGTTGGCCAACCCAACAAGTGGAGTTTCTGGCATGTAATAAATAATATATAGATCCTTTCTAGCTTGATAAGCAGGAAACTATTGATTAAAACCTTGTCTGTAGCTTATTTCCTGACTCACCAAGCCAAAGCACGTTTGATCTGTCTCAGTTTGGAATCAGCAATATTTTTGTGTGGGTGCAACATGTCCCGCTCCCTTTGATCCCCAGAGATTTGTTTTGGCATTGCAGAAGCTATTTTTATTTTGCTTTGTGAGGGAAGTAAAAATGGTTTGATGAGTATCATCATGTTCCAGATCTGCCTAAATGTCACGTAAGGAGACTTGTGGAAGAGACCAGAAGCTGTAGGTGATGACCTGAAGACAAGCTGTATGTGATGTATGGGATATAGTTCAGAGACTAGAATTAATTTAAAATATGTAGGATAGTACAGGAATAAATAATTTCTCAGTAAATAGAGTATAAAACCTTGTTTTAAATGCTCTGCTGCAGCTCCTGAATTTGAAAAGAAATAATATTCCCTGATGGTCTTCACATTGGGTAGTTTGGTATCTGTTTAGGATAGTGAGGGGCTTTATTTAAAATGTGATGTCAGTGAAGATCTATTCTAAAGGGTAAGTATTTTATTGAAATGAAATTTTAAAATGGAAACAAATAAAGGCCCCCCTAAACCCTGAGTCATTTAAAATAGGTTCATTTCAGTGCAGGTTATTTTTTAAATGGATGAAGGCGAAGTGCTCCATCCACCCTCTATTCTCGATATGTTGCTTTGCCAGGAGGTTCCTACCAGCTCTTAGGGTTAAGCCATCATTTCTAAAAATAGCTGTTGAACACTTTGGGATCTGGGCCACTGATTGTGGGACCCAAGCATGGCAAGGAAATCACCTGTTCATGGGCTTCCCAGCTTTCCATGTAGCTGAGCCCACCTTGGGAATAAGAGCAGTGTCTCATCCCCCACCCCGCACGTTGTGGAGGAAACTGCGCAGTTCTGGTGTCAGGGAAACTTCCCAGTCTGAGCATTCGAGCCTCGTGGCAGTCACACTCCCAGCATTCCTCAGCACTGGAGTGGTGCAAGCTTAATGATATCCTCATTTATTTTGGAAAAAAAAGCCCAGGGAAATTCAGGGGTGAGGTCCTGCACATCCCTGGAGCCTCTGATAAAAGGGGGAATGAAAAGCATTGTGACATAAACCTGTATATTATGCTGTAGGAGAAAAAATGACCTTTTTTTTTTTGCTTTAAATAGAAATAGAGTTTGTTTTTAATTGCACATTAGAGCAATTAATTGGGCTGGTTTATGCCAGGACAAAGCATTAGAGCAGTGAGAAGCATTCCTGGATCTTGGCCTTCATCTTTCCCCAGAGACTGATTTTTCTGGTGTGACAGTGGCACTGATTGTCTTCCAGCTTAATCAAGAAAAGATAGATGGAGCATAGGGATAGAAAATTTGCCTTGAATTTTATATTAATCACTGAAATATTCTCTCACATTCAAGGAAATTAAAAAAAAAAATTAGACAGCAACCTCCTCCCCCGAACAACCTGAGTTGCTTTTAATAAAAACAGCCAAAAAACCCTCCCCAAATCCTTTTCATCAGTAAAGGGAAGAAAAAGCAGTCAGTGGGAACTAGAGCTCTTTGTGTTTGAAATGCCGGCTGCTTTCCAGCCCTTGTTAGAGAACTCAGGCATTTCAAGAGCTCACTCTTTAAGAGTGCTGTTTTAGTCTGAACTATACCAAAATCCTCTCAGTGCTGTTGCTTACCTATTTGCATCACACATTTGGTTTTGGTTATTTTTTGGGTGAGGAATTCCTTGCTAATTATGACCATATTTTGTAGTTACCTTGTGATGTCACTTTTTATTGCCACCAAGTTATGGTTGGCAGCATACAGAGGCTGTGAGCATCCTCAATCAGAGAACCATGGAATTGTTCAGAAGGGAAAAACCCTCTGAGCCCATCCAGTCCAAGCATCTCCCAGCAGTGCTAGGGCCACCACTAGTCCATGTCACCAAGTTCCACATCCACATGTCTATTAAATCCCTCCAGGGATGGACACTCCACCCCTGCCATGGGCAGTTGTTCCAGTGCCTGACAACCCTTTCCATGAATAAATTTTTCCTAACATCCAACCTAAACCTCCCTAGGCATGAACTGTGTTACTCCCTTCTCCTCTTCCAGCTGGACAGGGAGAGGAAGTGAGACCATGTGCTTAATTGCGTTTTAAGAGCAGAACATGGGCAGAATGCCTTGTAGTCATGCTAAATGCTGCTATCTCCAAAACTCCAGGAAAAAAGAGGTGGGAATAAGCTGATAGAAGATAAATGATGCTATGTGAGCTTTATTCCTTCACTTGGGGTCAGTGACATGAGGCCACTCAGATGATGTTCCTCAAAGGGAGTGTTGGTGAGAAGGATTTCAAGGCAATGTGTGACAAGCCACTGATATGTTACAGTTCAGGGTTTAGTTGAAATAATTATGTGGGAATCTTGTGGTTCTTTTTTTATTCTTCTGCAGTGGCTAAAACGAAGCAAAATGTAGGAGTTGTGGCTGGTACCAGAAATTTTTAGGTGATTGATATGTACCAAAGCTCTATTCAAAGTGATAATTGAAACCAAGGAAGAATCCAAAGCAACAAGAACAAAGATAACCTTTAAATAGGAACTCCTGCTTTCTGGGTCTCTATGTAGGTGCCTGTCCAAAAGCCCAGGGACCCTCCTTTGATCTCAGCTTTCATCCCATCAAGGAGAATCTCTTTGATCCCAGCCACGGTGGAGATTACCCTTCCTCAGTGCTGTTATTCCTGTCTCTGAGAGAGCTGCTGGAGGAGCACTGAACCTGCCTGCCATGATTTGTAGCTCCTGCTGGCACTACCTGGAAAACTTCACGTTTTCAGGAACTCTCAGATTTACTAGAGGGGTTTTTAGCCTCCCATTTTGTAGCCCTTGGCTTGTGCCAGGCACTGCCTGTCCTGGCCTTGCTGATGCTTTCACATCACTTGCTGTCTCTCCTGTGCAATATCCACCCTCCTCTTTCCTTCTCCCCCAGGAAACCTTACAAGGATCTTGGTGAATTTATTATATTTTTATTCAACATATGTATTTATTTTCTTTCCTTTCACCTCCAGTGATGGGATTTGTGCTATAATCTCATGTATCATCCACTTGAATGCACGAAAGAATACAAGCCAAAGTCAGGGGCACATCCCACAGCCCTGGGATTACACCCAATTCCCAGTGCTGTCAGGACCGTTGACATACATGGCATAAATTAAAATAGCAGACAAAATCTTTGGCAAGGGAGAAATATGAACGTTGGACATGGGAGCTTGAGAAGCAAAAGCCATTTTAGTGCAAAGCAGGAATCATTTCCAGTCACCTCTTTTTCTTTTCTCTTTCAGGCTGTGACCGTGCGGAATTCCATGGCCAAGTCGTTGTACAGTGCCCTGTTTGACTGGATCGTGTTCAGGATCAACCACGCACTCCTCAACTCCAAGGACATGGAGGAAAACACCAAGGTAAAATCTCACCAGCTCTTTTGGCTCCTCTCTTGGGTTTTTGAAATGGATAACTGAGTGATAAAACATTACCCAGGCATGTGCTTAACATGAAGTTAATTTTTCCTCGGATCATAACTGAGTACATCATTATTCTAAGTGGTGCTTGCTGAGCTGAGAAGGATGAAGCACCTCAAGTATTATAAGCTCAAAGCAATCTCAAAGGGAAGAGATTTTGTTGTAGCCGCAAAAGCCAGTTCCCCCACCCACTCAAGGACCAATGGCAAATAATTTTCCTCCTTGTGTGTAAAACTAGAGGACCATGTATAACTGAGGGGGAGAAAAGGGAATTCTTGCTACTGCATTTTGATGAAGTTGCTTCATGATGAAATGATGAACGAGCTGGATGCCTGTGGGTAGTACAGTAGAAAAATGAATTTAAAGAAAAAAGTCATGACGGGAAGAGTGGAGCTGGTGCAATGCTGTACCACCTTCCCAAAGAATTCATGGAAGGAATGACATGAAGTTTCCTGCAGGGTCTGGGTACTGTGACCCAGGACATCCTCCCTAACCCTGTCATGTATTCATCCATGCTCCTCGTGGGTGGGGGATACTGACCCCAAAAACCCTGTCCATGCACACAGGCACTTCCAGCTCTCCAGCTACCCTTGGCTTGGGAATTTGGAACATGGTCCAGCAGCATGTGGGGTTTTTTGGGGGTTTGTGCATCCAAACTAAAGTCACAGCTGCCAAAAGGAGGATTTTTGCTAAGCACTGACATTTGGATTGTGCTATAGGAGTGAAGTTGCAGAGACTCTCAGTGTGATCACTCCTTTATCTAATTCCAAAAAAGGCTTGTGAAGCGTAATTGTGGACTGGAAATAAAAACACGCCTATGAAATCTGGTTATATGCTTTTCTGACAAAGAAGGGTTGTTACAGTGATAACATCCAGCGAACCTTCTGACTGTACGTGCTGCCTCTCCCTCTGTTTAATATTTTAACAGAAATGTTGTGTTCTTTCCTGATTTTTGTCCAAGTCATCAAAAGTTTTGTCTGGACTGCCAGGAAAAAACAAACCACACTGTTTACATATTTGGTGAAGCAGAAAAATTGATTTGTTTTGACAAGGAAATGCATCTCAAATGCTAATTATTTTTTAATAATGACCCAATCATCTTTTTAAATTGTTATCTCTTCTGTAATATTTAAATACACATCAGTCTAGGACAGTCTTGTGTGCTTAGTTAGCATGGCTGTGAAAGTGAGGCACCACAGTAGGTGTTTATGGGCCATTAAACTTTGGTTCCCAACCTCAAATCTCAGCAGGTAAGAGCCAGAACAGCACAAATTCTTGCTTCTTTCCAGCATTTCTCCTGCACATTAACCCTCTGCTTTCTCCAGCCAAGACTCCCATGGAGTGTAACCACCTTCCCCCTTGCGCACCTCCATGTGTGATCTGATGAATTCACAATTCACAGGTTTCTGACCGGTTTTTTTACCCCAAATCATAATGGTAATATCCAGGTCAGGCAGCCGGCGCCAGGAGCTGGAAGTGGTGTTGCCCCTGTGCCAGAGCAGATCCACCCACACTGGCAAATGCCCAATTCCCAGAGCTGCAGGAACATGCTCATACCCAGATCCAGGGAGGCAGCCCTGAGCTGTACTTGGGCTAGAGTTTCTGAAGCAGAAAGGCAGCACAAAAAATACTGGGATATATCTGCTGCTCTACGTACAAGTGTAGTTCAGTTTATCTTCAGAATCCTCTATGAATTGGATTGATTCCCACAAATCCCCCAGAAATCATGAAAATGCACAAATCCTCCCCATTTTAGGGGTGAAGACGGTGAAGAAGAGATTTATGTGCACTTCAGAGCAGCTCCGTTAAACATTGACCAGCCAATTTTCCCTTGAGTGGTTCTGCCACATCACCTCCTCAGCCCCAGCTGTAGCCCCTGACTTGGGTCGTTCCAGCACAGAGGGAGGAGAAATGTCTCCCTGGGCTGGGCAGGGCTGGGAATGGCTGATCCTTTGCCCTCGAGGAATAGCATTGCTGACAACAAGTGTCCGAGGGCATCCTGGGCTCTGCAGCTGCCATTGAGGCACCAACCAAGAATCACCACTCCGGAGAAACGGAGCCGACACCGACTAATCTGGTTTTTCCTACCACTTCCCAATTCTCCTGAAATCCTTTTCAGCTCATGCTTGAGGAAACCCCAGGTTAGGAGGCAGGTTCTTCTTAGCCTCCCGTATGTTATTTTGAGGTTGGGCAGCACCAATGAGTAACTGGGAGGTGGACTGGGAGCAGTGGCATCTCCTAACCCTGG
This sequence comes from Picathartes gymnocephalus, assembly GCA_013390045.1. Lineage (NCBI taxonomy): Eukaryota > Metazoa > Chordata > Aves > Passeriformes > Picathartidae > Picathartes > Picathartes gymnocephalus. The sequence goes on from WEKY01033670.1 coordinate 806,285, forward strand.
GAATACCTCCTCGCTGCAGAGCAAGACCTCAGCACTTGGATGAGATTTCCTTGCTGGCATCTGCCAGCCTAAAAAATCTCTTAAACACACCATGTCTCTGATTTATGAGAGCAAAATACAGCCTTGCACCTCAGGAACTCCTGAGTGTGCAGTGGGTGAATAATATGTGACTCATCCAGCGGCAAATGTCCCGGATTAATCCCAGCCCATGCTTAACACTGATGTTCCTCTGACTTTCAAGATACATTTTGAAACAATCCTGCAGGTTGAGTAGGTTCAGAAAGTGACAGATGATGGATTTGGGGCACAGAGGTTTCTTTTATGATAATCACATTATGCAGAGTTAAAACAAGACTCAAAATCATCTCAATTCAGAGTGTGTTTGGGAGAGGTTGATGAGAAAAATTAATACAGAAGTTTCTCTTTTCATGAGTGTAGATTTGATTTTAGTGGGACAATGGGAACCAAGATAATTTTCAGATCCCAATATGTGTTTATTTGATGTCAGCAGTAAGGAGAAGATCAAAAGATGAAGCTGGGCAAAGAAAAATAAACACTTGGCTGTTGTTCTTCCATACTGTCCAGCAAATATTTGGAAGATGTAAATCAGACCTTTGATATCCAAATTTAGTTAAATGTACAGTGAAATATTTTGGGAAAACACAGTGGGATTTGACTTATCTTGCTTGGTGACAGGATTTCTAGCATATTATTTCTGACCCAACTTGTGAATAAGTTATTTGATACCTCCTGGTTTATGGTAATGGCAGAGCTGCCATGGATTGGATTTGCTCTGACTCCCTTTTTCTTCATCTTCTCTCAATTGATTTAGTTCCTTTTGTGTTCTCATGATTCCCTACAAACTGTCTGAAATTTGACCTTTATTAATGAGGTCAGAGAGTTTTCCATTTCTTGAGAATGAGATTACTAAACCTCCCAGAGCTTCTTGCTGAATTCCCCTTCCATAAATCAGGTTAGGAATTGCTAGAAGTCCATCTCACTTCTTAAAACGATGATAGAGTGGAGATCACGATGGATCAAAAGGCATTTCCAAGGGTGTTTTTAATCTTTTCTCATTTGGTTCTTGTGAAGTGTCTTAATTTCTTCCCAAATCACCATGCAGCCGTTTTCGGATGATGTGCTGCCTACGTGGGGATGATGGTGAACTCATGGCTGTGAAGAAAATTAAAATTAATGGCCGTGAAATAAAATTCATGGTTGAACTGATGAAGGACTCATGGCCATGAAGAAAATTCATTGCAATTAATGGCCATGAAGAAAAATTCCTGGTTGAATTCATGAAGAAATCATGGCCATGAAGAAAACTCATTAAAATTAATGTCCATGAAGAAAAATTCCTGGTTGAATTCACGAAGGACTCATGGCCATGAAGAAAATTCATTTAAATTCAACCAACCAGTTAATTCTTGGCTTTTTGACCTGAAGCAGAGGAAGAATTACTGAACATGCAACGTATTTGATGTGCATCAGTTCATTAATTTTAGGTCCCAACTTCCAAGTTTGTAGCAAATCACTTCCTCTCAATTTATATGATAGGTCATCGTGTATATCGGGGTGATGCAGGTTGGAGTGGTCCTCTTGGATGAAGTGGTGATGGATTTTGGGGTTGCTTTGGGGTTTTGTGCTGGGATTTTTTACAGTGTCGCCTTTGGAGTATTGTAGATAAAAAGAAATTGCTAAAATGAAAAGAGATTAAAAATTTAGAAATAGTAATAAACAAGATTTTTCCCCTGAATTTGAAGCAAACCTATTCGTGATTGCCAAAACGTACCTCCATGGTGGAATTACATCACCAGTGTGCATTTGGGGCAACATAAATCAACTCCAATGATCCCTATTTGTTGGCACTTTGGGAATTGGAGAGCACAGAGCTTCAAGGCCATCATTTGCCAAATGCCCTTAAAACTCATGCTCTGTGTTTAAATGTCATGGCTGAGACATTTTAAGAAAAGCATGAGGTCATTTTTCATCATCTTAAGCAGAAAATGCTCACCCAGGGGTGAGCATTTTTCATCATCTTAAGCAGAAAATGCGACCCAGGGTTCGCCCAAATTTTAAAAATCCTCACAGATGTGCACTTTTAATCACAGGAATTTTGATATGCTAAGTAATACAGTCACAATTTTTAATTTTACATGTTAGTTTTCATAAAAAACCAGCACTAACACACAAACTAGACTTGGCAAGTCAAGGTCTAAATTATCTTTGTGTGATTTCCTCATGACACCTATTCAAAGGATGGATTTGAAACTGAAGATTTGAAAGATTTGTAAATGTAAAACTCCTTGGATTATTTTTTTAAAATATTGGGCTGCAAATTTCATCCTAAACCCAGTTTTTACAGGCAGTTCAGCTAAATTAATTCCTGTATATGTCAATGGAAATGGTGTTTTTTTCACCTTGCTGCAAGAATTGACTCTGTACTAGTACATTTGTGCTGCTTTATCAGGGACAGAGAGCAGAAAAACAGCCATAAATTCAAAATCTCTCAGGTTTTAAAGTTTTCCCAAGTGGAAAACTTCCTGTTCTTTCAGGAGCATCATAGCAGAGGACAAGAGGACAAATGACTGTTTCACTGCGGAGCTCTGCCCAGATTTCTCTGGCGTGAAACTCTGCAAAAAACCACACAGTTTAAAATCTGTATTCTGGAGGAGTTTGGGAGTTACAGGGATGTGAGAAAAATGCTGTTTTACTCTGTATAACAGCCACGGCAGAATTAACCATCCTTCTCCTGGACATGTGGTTTGATACCTACAGTGGTTTTGTGAAATACAGATTATTTTTATAATTCCGTGTATGTTTGATTTTAGGTATGAGCCAAAAAAAAATACAAAAACACAGCTTGAAAATATAATATTTCCATAAGATTCTTTTATAACTGGCATGGCTATTTTTTGCTATATATGACTCTTCTGTTTCGTTTTATAAGTGTATTTCCACGCCCACATTTAAATACATTTGGTAGCAGTTTCAATGCAGTAAATGATTCCAGGATTGGAAAAAAACGGAAAGGGTTTTTGTGCTCAATTATTTCATATTAAATTAAGTTTGTGAGAGCTTAAAGACCTTGTTCAGCTTAAAGTCTTCACTCATGGCAGGGGCTTAACTATTTCCACAGAGCATCAATGCAATGCTTTTGAAAGCTGGTGTCAGTAAATCCATGAATAGTCTGGAAATGTGAGCATTTTATCTTCCGAGTCTTGTTTGTATGTGGTGGAATAGAGACTTTTACGTAGGGAAATTTTTTGGAACTCCTGTGGATTGTAGGGATGAGCTTGAACAGCAGTGGGGTGGTTGGGGTCAGGATTTGCAAGGGTGATGTGAAGGGAGATGAGAAAAGTCACTTTGTCCTGTTTCCATCATCAATTTTTCCGTGGATAATATAGATAAAATATGATCCATTAATCATACAGAGAGTTTAAGAAGAACTCCTTCTGAGATGTAGTTAAAAAAGAGATGGGGCACATTTCTGCCCAGTTAATGAACATAGCTGTGAACATAAGGGTTGCCACATCCATTGGGACAAGCAGAAGATGCTGGACCTCAGGAAGCAGTGGGTGAGAGTGAATCCCTCTGCCAGGCTCAGCCCTTGGTCCAGTGATTCCCAATTTCCATCTTCTAGTCAAAGAGCTGTTTCTCATGGGTGTTTCGCCAAGTGATGCAAACTCCTGGGAGAGTGGCCAAGAGCCTTCATCCTTGGCATGGCATGGGGGACGTAGAGCCTGTCTGGCCCTGGGACAGGGAGAGAAGCCTGGACAAAAGATGAAGTAGTCAATGAGCTCTTGGAAAATGGGTTAGAGACTTATCTTTGTGCTTAAATGCTTTTTTTGTTGTGTTTTTGCTTGTCTCAGTGGCCAGAATCTGGGTCAGACAAAGCTCCAACTCACAGCCGAGTGGCCACTCTGCCCACGGCAGCCATGCCTGCTCCAGCCGTAGGTGGTTCCCTGCTCAGGAGTTGGGCACAGAAGGAATATTGTCCTCCCACATTATGCAATGCGTTGAAAATGAACAAAAGGCAGTGTGGAGAGGCCTGTGGACAGTCTGGTTTATATTCCTGGCAGTGGAGTTAAGCTGGTCTTAGCAAGGAGGTCTTAAAAAATCCAGTCTGCAGGTAACACCAATAGAACTAAAACCAGGGCACCTGGCAGGTCTCACATCCTTTGAGGTGGAGGGAAGGAGGTGTTTCTCCTCCCTACTTGAGGTTTGGTTCATTTGACCAGTGCTAATGCTTTTACCTCTCTTATTAATTATTTAATTAGTTGTAATGGGTGAACTGAGTATTTGTGTGAGGTGGCTTTGGTTGGGCCCCAGAGCATGGTGCTCTAACAAGCTGCTGGTGGAGCTCTCCCCAGATGTGTCCTTCAGGCTCTTCACTCCTTCTCTGATGACAGCAGCCTTTCTGGGTGGGCACAAGTCTGAGTTTTATTTATAACTAATTATGAATTAGGTGTTTAACACAACAGTCATGTACAGCTTGGAAGCTGCAGCAGAAACTGTATCTTGAGCTTGTTTTTCGCCCCAACTCCCTCTGCGGATGAGGTTTATTTGCTGACACATCTCCATGTCCCTCTTCCTCCGGGTTTCGCAAATCCATCTGACACGCAGAAGGCTCAAGTTTTATGAAACCAGTATTTACACAAAGGAGAAAGTTCCACATTTCTACTCCCTTCAAGGGTAGGAAGCACAGTCTGAGCCAGGAGGTGATGGGCTGCACTCACTCGTGGGCCAACATAAACCTGGCCAGAGGTCCACTGCCTCTCCTTGCCTGGCTGGTGTGGGGAGAGGAGGGGGCAAGGATGATGCAAAGCATGCCAGGAATTCACTGCAGCATTGACCTCATTTTGCCAACACAGGAAACCTTGGTGCACCCACATCTTGATGAGCATCTCAAGAGGTAACTGTAGATTAAGAAACCAAAAAGGCATTGGCTCTTCAATTTGGGGAAAAGCCTGGGGTGATATGGCTGAGGTTCACAAAATCATCAAAGCGATGGCGAAAAAAGGCTATTTAGAACTGTAACTCAACAAATCCTGCAGTTTATATTATGGTTTATGGATTTAATAAAAGAAAAAAAGCTTCCCTATTGTGAACTTCTGGAAGTTTGTCAGAGAGGATGTAGGGCTCATAGTGCCAATGGCTTCCAAAACAAATGGGATGGGTCCCTCTTTACACCTGTCTTGCCCATGACCTTAAGGAGCATAGAGGTGTCTCTCCATATCCCTCATCCCAACCTGGCAGGAGCTGGTGGAAAAAGGTGCCAGAGCACAGAAGAGCCATGTGGCACAGCCAGGTGTCACAGTGGAAAATCACGTGGGCAGGGCTGGGCCAGCAGTTAGGCCCAAGTGTAAGTCAGGGCTTTGGACTGCCTTCTTCAGCAGCATTATTATTTTTGCATTAATTCCCCCCTTACGGTGAGGCAGGAGCAACTCGGTGCTCGGTGCTCCCAAACATCAGTCTATCATCTGATCCATCTGACAAACAAGGTGGATGCTTTATTTGTGATACTATTTTAGTTCTCACTGGGAGAACTAAAGATTATTTCTGTGGGAAGCCCTGATGTGCAGGAGTTTCTTCTTGAGATTTGCAACTGGAGCAGGTTTGCTTGGACAATGCACTCACCTTGGCGATGTGTTCCTGTGGCTTGTCTTCATGGTGCAAGCCTTTGTTTCCCAAGCCTATCCCCATTTTTCCCCTCTGAAGATCCCTCTTAAATCCAATAGAATGACTTGGAACAGGGTTCAGGTTTCTTCAAAGATGGCCATTTGTTTGTAAATAAGAAAAAATTCACCTCTCAAAGGGCTTTTCTCTTAGAACAAGCCCTTCTGTCCAGGTATCTAAAGTTACATGTTGTCTCTCTGATTTGGAGGAGTCTTCCAGATGGCACAATATCAACAATTCCAGTAAAATTCCTGCTATTAAGTGTATTTAATTCTGCCTGTATGCTTTTGATTATGTACTGTGTACAAATAATCCACTTCATGTGATTTTATTCTAATCCTCACTCTTACTTTTCTTGCAGACTTTATCCATTGGAGTGCTTGATATTTTTGGGTTTGAAGACTATGAAAACAATAGTTTTGAACAATTCTGCATTAACTTTGCCAACGAGCGCTTGCAGCACTACTTTAACCAACACATCTTTAAACTGGAACAGGTAAGTCCAGAATTATTTACTCTCTGATGCCAGTGAGTGTTGACTTGACTTTGTGGCCCTGATAAAGTTCTTAAATTGTCCCCTTAATGCTGTTTTGTTAAGGAGTGTGCACTGAATTATTCAACTTCTAATTGACCACATGACAAACTTCCATCTGTAAGATAAAATCCAGCCGGACATTTGTTGGTTTAAAATAAACATTCTGGGTTCCACGAACATCATGAAGACGTGCTCTGTTTTCTCCTTGTCCGTTATGCTCAGAGGGATCATCCATGAGCAATTCCTTCCTTGCCTTTGCCTGGACATGCTGCTGTGCCATTTGATATCACATAAAAGTTGTTTTTTTGGTGTCTAGTGAAAAAGCCACCCCAGTCTTGCAGTGTTTTTTTGCCCTCCAGTATTGATTTGTGGGGCCGGAGGGGAAATGTCACTCTCATGTGTTCTCCAAGGTCAAACTTGAGAGCATTATGAACTTCAATAGCCCTGACAGATTAGGAAGGGCTGAATTTTAAGCTTTGCTTTAGGTTTGTTAAGACAGGGTGTTGCTCTCCAGCCTCAAATTAATGCACTTAAGAGAGATAACAAAAACACAGGCTGCAGTCCAGCAGGTAAGACGCACAAGGTGGTTTAGATGGATGGGAGGAGGCTTCTCTGTTTGTTATCCAACAACAAGCAGGACAAGAAAACTGAAAGTTTCTTTCAACATCCATGTGTTGTTTCATGTATGGACAGCTATTATTGGGCTGTATAATACAGGAAATATGTTATAGACCTTCAAAATGTCTTTTTTTCGACATGCCAGTCTGCATGTCCTCTCTCCAGGTAAAATCCTTCTTGGGGGAGGCCAGGGGGAACCCTCCTCATCATCATTACAGAATTAACCCAGCCCTTCCCAAAAACCCTGATAGTTTCATTTTGGGCTTCTCCAATGTTCTCAGAGATTGGAAAATTCAGAAGAAAATGTTGTCTTAAATATGAGGATGTTCAAAAAACAAGTGATAGATCCATGAGTGGGTCACTTAGGGAGTGTTTGCTCATGAGTTCGATGGTTTCTGTTTAATCTCTTTGGTTTGGATCAGTAAAGTGGAGAAGAGCTGCTCAAACCCATTTAATTTCCATTTTTTAAGTGGCCTTTGTATGCAGGTGCACCTTACTCAGTAGATGCTTCAAGAATGGGAAAACCTGTCTCTTTGTAGGGACAGGTTTGTTTTCTTGTTGTCCACCATAAAAATGCAAATTTTGATACTATCACCAAGCCAAATGAGCTGGATTTTTTATAAATGTTGCCATACACTTCCTAGAAGAGACTCGGGAAGGGAGGACCCTTCCTGAAAGCTGGAGACAGATGATTCCTCCATGAAGTGGGGTTTCAGCAGCCTCCTCCAAGATGCCATCATCCATGAGGGAATTCCTGTGACTGGGCTGGGATTTCTTAGCAGGTCACTGCTCCCCCCAAGCCTGTGGGATACACAGAGGTCCCGAGTGCAGTAATCCGTAATTCTTCTTGGAGCAGCTTCAGAGCTAATTAGGTTTTGCCAAAAAATCTGTCAAGCATGTGAAGTCTCTGGAGTCAGTGTTTGCTATATGGATATGAGGAACAGTTGTGGAGCCATCAAACTACAAAGGGCCCATTCCAGTTCCTAATGCCAGAGCACGTCATCCTCCTGGATCCTGGCTGGAGCACTGTAAGCTCTGCTGCTGGAAAATTCTGTCATCTCGCCATACATTGAGTCTATAAATACAAATAATCTGTGCAGCTGCACGAGCACTGATTCTTGGGTGAATTAATGGGATGGTTTAACCATTTACTTTCCCTGGAATTCCAGCTGCATGTGGAGGAGTGGATTCCATGGAAAGAAAACTCAAGGATGCATATTCAGATCTTGGGTCTTCAGAATGTCCTTCCTTCCTCGCTGGCCCAGAGGTTTTTTAATGGTAGTCACGAGTCTGTACAAATGAAGACCAGGGACTTAATATTGTGCTTCTAGGGAGCAAAATAGTTCTGTTACTTCAAACTGTGAATTCATCTGAGATATTTGTGTCTATATAAGGGTCTTGGTGATGGGGACCTGAAATGGATAGATCCTTCTCTGAATCCTCGGCTCTCCAAAGCTTGCAGGAAGCTGAAGAGAGATTGCTGAGATACTCGGACACTTCTGCTAAAAAAAAAAGACAAAATTAAATAGTCACTAAGGATTTTTCTTGAAATCCTGATAGAATTTGTCTGCCAGAACTGCATTTAGCCATGATGGAATTGTTACCATGACATGCTGTTGATATTATGGAAACCAAAATACCCACCACATTCCTTTAGGAGAACCATGGGATTATTTTAGCCTTTATTACCTTTTTTTCCCATGGTGAAATCTAATACAGTGTGTCTGGTGAATCTTTTTTTAAACCTTCTGTCTGAAGATGACACTATTTCCAGTGGTTTGCAAACAACCATCAAGGCATCCTCGATCTTCTGCTTCGTGTCTCTCAAAAATACAGTGGCTCTTGTGCTGTGACTGAGGGGCTGCAAAGGTCTTTGCAGGAGCAACCTCCTCTCTTGCAGCTGACCACGGGATAAGGGTAAAGACTTTATAAATCCTGGTCTGCTCTCAGATCCAGATTGGTGATCATCTATTTATTAATGTAGAAAGGTGGCTATGGCAGGAGTTGTGACCTTGCCCTGTCATGGAGCAAAGGTGGTTTTCTCCTCCCGTCGCAGGTTCCTGGGGGAAGGTTGGTTGAGGAGCTGTAGCTGGTGGCTTCATCTGCTGCCTCATGGGGAGCTTGCTCTGGGCAGCTTGAGGGTGGGGAGTCCCTCGCCATCCCTCCCTCAGCCTGGTGTCTTCAGGTGACACATCCCTGTTGCTCTTGGACTCATTGGGTGCGTCAGAGCATCACCTCGGCAGTGATTCTCTGTTCCCCGGCCCTGCTCCATCTCTGTGCCCTCATCAAGTGGCCTCCTGTGCAGAGCAGATAAGCCCAGAGCTGCCCTGAAAATGAGAGATCACCCAGGTGCTTCTGGGAGAGGAAAACAGCATTTTTGCATTGCATCTTGCCTTTTGTTTGGGTTGTTTTAGGGCACTGCACTAAACAATTGCTGTGGATGAAGATGTAGTTTGCAAGTCACCAGTACCATACTACCTGTGATCTGAGTTTCCTCCAAGTTTCCAGGTCTTTGGCAATTTAAGGGCCAGGAGTACACGTTTTTATTTCTTTATGTATCCCATTCTCCAAACTTGGTCATCTTTGTCCTCACCGATCTTCCCCCATGCCTGCTGAGGCTCATCTGGTTCTCTCCCCCTCACCCACCTTTCCCTGTTTCAGCTGATGCTTTGCAAAGGTTGAGGACTCATCCTGTAGCTTGCCATTCCACAGGTCTTGCTATTTAAGTTCTTTCCTACCTCTTTTTCCAGCTTTTGCTTACCCACCAAACTTCAGTTTCAAGGACATGCTTTTATTGTTTAAAAAAATCGATAAATAACCAAGGTTGAGTCTGAAAAAATTGCAGAATTTGGAGCACAATCAACTGGCAGAAGCTCAGGTGTTCAGTGAAGTCTATTTTCTGGTGGGGTCCCTGGTTAGCTTGAGGTCCCAGCCACCAAATCTCAGCCTGCTCAGACTGAAAAACTGAATTCCATCAGGATAATGCATCCTGTGGAATGTTTGCTCAGCCATCCAAAGCTCCGTAAATATTTAGGGAGGTCTATAGGATTTACTGATCCTGTGCAATAGGTGGAGAAATCCAACAGTCTGGACTAAATCATGGTGGTATTTGGTTGAATGTGTGATTTGATGGTCTTGGAGGTCTGGTCACCCCCTCCAATCACCTCTGAATTTCACCTCATGATACTGAGGAGCAACAGCCCCCAGGGAACATGACACTCTAAAATGAGTTTTGATATCTTACTTAAATATCACATTTAGAAATTAATGTGGGAGTGAATTAATTTTAGAAAGCATCGATCTAAAATATTTAAATTTAAAATAAATTATGAAGAAGGGTCTCTCTCCTGCTGCTTGGAACACTCTTCCTTTCCTTCCAGCCAAGGTTTTTTCTGTATCTCATCACTGGTTAGGCATTAATGCCTCTTTGTTGCCTCTGAAGACAAAAGCCAACCATCAGAAGTCAACCATTGAGGCCTGGGAGGCTCAGTTCAAATTTCTGTTTTCCTTAGAGATGGGAGAGCGGCTGCCCTCTGAGAAATGTTGCCATCAGCTGTGGGCCACATGACCCGTGCAGCAAGAACAAGCTGCACAAGTTATTGATTTATTATTTGGCAGAATGCCATCGACTGCAACTCACATTGAGGGGAAGAGGACGATGCTTAGAGCACATAAATCATACTAATAAAAGTCAGGATGCCGAGAGCTGTTTAAATGGTATCTGCAGGGCAGGAAGATTTCAAAGCACATTAATGAAATTAAGGACAACTCTGGTCAGAGCTGTTTCAACTCTGTTGGGTTGGACATCAGGAGGAATTTCTTTATGGAAAGGGTGGTCAAGCATTGGAACTGCCCAGGAGGAGGTGGAACCCCCAGCCCTGGAGGTCTCCAAAGAATGCCTGGACGAGGTACTCAGTGCTCTGGGCTGGTGACAAGATGGGGATCAGGCACAGGTTGGACTCGATGGTCTGGGAGGTCTTTTCCCAGCTCAGTGATTCTGGGATCCATTATCAGTCCCCCAAAGCTTTCTCTTGTGTCCTTCCAGCATCCTTGAATCCATGGATGTTGCATGGCTGGGACTGGGGCTGGGGGACTTCATTTGCCACCCACTTGTTTCTGGGTTTCTCCAGGTATTGAGGAGTCATTATATGTAAATATAATGTATAACGTGTAATAGGATATAGCCTAATCTGTTATATTATTTATATGTCCTCTGATATCATAGAGTAGATTGAGTTGGAAGGGACCTGAAAGATCGCCCAGTTCCAATTCTGCTCATATGTAATTTCCTGACCTTTAGTTTAATCCCGGTGCAGAGAAGTGCTGTATCTGGCAAGCCCATCCCTCATCCCATGCTCCTTGCTGTAACTCTCCAAGTCACAAGTGCTTGCTCCCAGTGCCCTTATCCCTCTCCCAAGTCACCATGATCCCTTGAGCTTTTCTCCTCTCCTCTGAGCTGGTTCCTTCCTTTTCCAGGTAGATGATGTGTTCTGCTGATTGTGGTTCCTACTCAGATGTATTGGCTAAATAAATGCACAGTCTGTGCCAGGGATACCAATTTTTATTTATTAATGGTACATAAAGGGTTTGGAGCGCCAGGACAAGGGGGAATGGTTTCCTACAAGGGGCAATGGCTTCCCACTGCCAGAGAGCAGGGTTAGATGGGATATTGGGAAGAAACTCTTCTCTGTGAGGGTGGTGAGGCCCTAGCAGAGGTTGTCCAGAGAAGCTGTGGCTGCCCCATCCCTGGAAGTGTACAAGGCCTGGTCAGACAGGGTTTGGAGCAACCTGGGCTAGTGGAAGGCACCCACAAGACCTTGGAACCAGAAGATCTTTAAGGTCTCTTCCAACCCAACCATTCTGTGTTTCTGTTGGTGGATTTTCATAGGACAGAGTTATACAGCATAACCTCTCCACTTAAGCAAGATGATGAGCAAGAAATCCTTAAAAGCCTCTAAAATACTTCAACTGACCTAAAAATTGTCTTGCTGTGTCAGGACTGGAATCGGAAGTGTGTTAATTGACACAAGTGTGGAGTCGGACTGGCAGGGGGAGGAGATGTTCAGCCTCAAAGACCAGTCTGGTGCTCACCATGACCACTGTGGAGGTTCCTTCACATCTCCTAACTCTGATCCATCTTTCAAGGTGTCGACAGATGCAGATACAGATATTTCTTTCCCTCTTTAATTTTGACCACAAGAAATTAAAGGAATTGATCCACCAGCAGATCACACAGCAATATTAAGCTTGTGCTTCTCCTGGCTGTGTAAGGGCTGCCCGGGAAGAAGATGCTCCCACAGAGGGAGCCCATGGGATCATGGCAATGTGTGTGCCACCAGCTGAACCATGCAAACCCAATTCTGCCCATTTTGAGAGCAAAATATAATTTGTGATTGAAACCCTGTTGCCACTGAAGCTCAGGAAGCTGATTTGAGCTCAGAGATGGATGGTGTGGAGGTGGCACATGATTTTCTGGGCTGAACCTGCTGCTTTAAACACTTTCATGATGGAGAGTCCAAATTTCAATAAATTCAAATCTGCCTACGTACAGCAAGGGGGAGGTTATCAGTGGGTGAAGCACCAGCCTCAGAATAAAACCAAATTCACGTGGCATTTACTGAGGAGCTGCTGAAACAGTCACCTGGAAGGAGACTATCTCAAGGAACACCTTGGCTTCAAGGGAAGGCTCATCAGCTCCCCTGCACTGCCTCATGCTATCATGGACAGAGGGGGCCTTAAAAACCTGTTTATAGATTGTGTATTCATAGGGAACGTGGTTAAGTATTTATACTTGTATCTGTGAGCACATGGTTAAAAAATGTGGTTTATGTTTATATTTATATTTATATGTATGTCTGCGTCTATAAATTCCTTTTCTACTGAAATTGAGAACAAACATAAAAATCCTCATTCCTAAATGAAACCATCGGCCTCAGCATCTTTTCCTGGAGAGATGTTGGGAACTCAAGGCATCCACCCCATCTGCTGCACAAGCAGACTAAGGACCAGACATTGGTCTCACTCATTTAGGAACTTTCCACATCCCATGGATTTATCATATCAAACTCATTTTAATTATCAGTTTATGCCGGGATGATTCTGCTGGGCCTGGCTCCCAGTGCCCATTTGCTGAACAAGCAGTTAATCCCCCATGGGATTGGTTCATGCCTGGATGGATGAATCCTTAGGGGAGAGATTCCCCCACACCTTGTTGCCATTTCCAGCTGTGGACAAATTTTCCCAAGCTCCCTAGGATGGATTTTAGGATGCAAATGTGTCCATACATAGCGAGAAAAGAGCTTTTCTGAGGTTTAGCTCCTTTAATTTTTCATATAAAACTACCCTTTTTAACATACGATAAAAAATATTTTGGGATTATTTTAAACTGGGGAGGTCAGCTAGGAATGGAGAGAGATGTGGAAGGGGGGTTAATTCCTAGTTTCTCACTTTGCAAAGAAGCCTGAAACTGGAGCAGATGGTGTTCAAGGCAAGAAGAGAGTAATTTCACACCCTTCTGTTTAGTCGGGAATTTTTATGCCAAGTATATACATTTAGACATCCAAAAGTAGCTGCCTGTTGACTGTATGGCTCTGGATTACAGGAATTTTTATGACAGGAGCACGATGGGAAATGTTCCCACGTGGAGTTACACTGGAAAAAGGGATTTTTCAGTGGATTTCTCACTTTAATATGGGAATTTTCATTATGTAAACAAGATTTTCCTATGCCTCAGTAGGGAAAGACTGGAGTAGATAAACTCCTAAATCTGGTCTAGCTCTGCCTGGGAGGAAGTGAATGAGCTGGTGGGGGTTTCTGCTGCTCTTGGGGTTTTTAAATGCTATTTTTGGGGCTGTTTTTCAATTGTCACTGTGACTAACAGCAATATCCCTGTGGGATAAGATATCTGCCTCCAGGGCACTGGAACGCTGAGGCATTTTCAGGGCTTTTGGCTTATAAGATGTGTGGATGGATGCCCAAAGCCCTCCAGACCTCTTTAAATCATGGGAAAATTTGTATCTTTGATATCCTATGACAGGTCAACAAATTTCATATCTCATGGTAAAACCTTTATCTTTAGGTGGGACTTTTCACCACTTTTGATTTGAATTTCCTAAACACTGAGATTTGTGCTTTTAGACAGATGGAGAGTTTATTATGGTTTTTATTTTGTATTTTTGTCACGTCTCCTGTTTCATTTCTCTGAATTTCCTCTTCTCTGAAGTTTTTCAAACCCCTGGTCCTTCCCTCCCCCTTCTGAATTTTGCCATGTGATTTTGGGGAGAAGCAGCACCCAAGGACCATGATACTCCAAAGAGAGTTTAGATATCTTATTTAGATGTCATATTAATCACAGATATCAATCTAGATAAGTGTGAGCTTAAAAATAATATTTAGCTTTTTCTCCCCTAATTGTGCTTTTTAGAATTTGGGTTTATTTACTGATGACTGTGCCTGGATGCAGAATAATTGATGATCATATATGGAGGCGTAAAGATATTTTCCAACATCTCCAAGATTTTGTTGAGCTTGTGGATGTTTTCTCCCACTCAGGATAAAGAAATCTTCAATTCCACCCTGGATTAGAGTGTTTAGGTTTGGTTTAGCACTGAAATAAAGTCCTGATAACAGAATTGGTCCAATGGTCCTGTAAAGATAACAGGACTTGGTTCTCAACTATTCAAACTATAAAATGAAAGGATTTTTCTGTTCCTAGCAGGAAGGTTTCCATCAGGCCTTTCAGCCCAGTGGGGAAGCTCAGCATGTGTGTTTTAATTTTAAATTCATTATTCTGTGCCATGGGCAGCATTTGCGCTCTGGGTCACTGTAGGCAGGCAGAGTTTCTCTTCAACAGAGCTTTAACAACTCCCCCTTTCCTAGAGTTCCAGTAATTTTCCTACTTAAAAGTGTTGAATATTCTGCCCTATTCTGTTTGTTTGGTACCCCAAATTTTACGTGCTGCCTTTCCTCAGGTAACACTACATGAGAGAAAAGATTTATTCTCATATTCCATGTGCATTTCAAAGTCTGCGTCCCCATTTTATATCTTTCTTTAATATATTTGAACGTCATAAACGGTGTTTCATTCAGATCCCTTCAGTGACCCCACGCTGACATACTGCCAGTGTCTCTCTCCATGCTTAGGGCAGCAAAGCTGTTTCTGAATTCCCACTTGGGAAGGAGGAATCTCCTCGTGGAGTCCATAGAGTTCACCTGGAGAACAATCTATAGCATCTCACCCAATAAATAAATGAAAATATGGAGCTGCTGGACTCTAAAAAAACCCCAAATGTCTTTTTTTAATTCTTTGCTCCATTTCTTTTGCCAAGTCTCAGTGCTCTTCTCTCCAGTGAACTTGCATCACTCCACTTTCCAGCAGACCAGGTTTCAGGTATCCAGGGTTGGGAGGAGTAAATCCTCACATTTTTGTTGCAAGTAAGAATGCCAAAACTGGGGCTCTGTGGACTTCACTGCACTAGAAACTTTTGCAGATAGTGGTAATGTCAACAATTGGGTTCTTAATGTAAAGATGATCTTCCAGGAACAGGACATTGAATGTGCCCCTAAACATAACTTAGTTTTAAATCAAGGTATAAATTTAACCTGATTTTTAATCAACCTCCAGCTTGAGGGGTTTCTGTTTGAATGGATTGAAAGTGTTTCATACTGGTTTTGTCTTGTTAAATGAAAACCTCGTGATGTTTGAGTGGAATTCCCTAATATTCCAGTGCTCCAGGATCCTGCATCCATCAAAGGATGGCAGAGGCTTTGTTGTCATACTCAGAGATGAAGGAATATTTTGGAAGTAGCTTTTAAGGATATCTCCTGAATTCTGCAGGAGGATGGTCATTAGAAGATGAATGTAGGAATCGTATGGAATATTAACGACTGCAATTTAATTAAGTTTAATAGCAGTGATTTTATCCTAAAGCTTCTGCCTTTCTGTGGACAATCTGCAGGGTGTTCTGCAGACCAGCAAATGCCCCAGAAATTACATCGGGCCATCCCAAAACCATAGTTGTATCCCTTGAGCTGAGATCCTGAAGGCAACCAAATGAAGAACTGGGAAAATGCTAGGAAAAAAAGGAATAAGGGGAATTTCTTTCCATTTAAGCTTTGGAGCAGTTGCTCTGGAATAGTTCTTGCTGCCTGTCTTGAAATGAGAGCAAATCTCTGAATCATTGTGGAAAAGGTTGTTTGTTGAGGACTTGAATCCCTCTTCTCGTTTGGCCAGAGTGGGAACAGGTTGTGTTTGGGATGGAAGGGAGGGAAGAACCCCAGAGCCTGAGAGTGAGTGTTTCTGACCCAGCCCAGAGGAAAAAGGAGCAGAGGAGGGAGAATTAGCCAAAATCCTGCAGCTGAAGGAAATGAGGCTGGGAGGGACCTGATGACTGACCATCAGGTCTGTGGAACAGCTGAAAATGAGCCCAGAGAAGTAGAGACCTTGAACTCTGGTGTTTTATGGTCATTTACTAGACTGCTTAAAAAAACCTCCATATCTGGCATTGCTGATTAGTGCTTTTGCACTGATCTCAGGAGCAGTGTAAGTTTTTAGTGTGGCCAGAGGAGTTTCACAGCACGTTTGCTGGGCAGCAGCCGAATGTCCCATGTGGAATTACGGGTATCAAGAGGCCTTCTAGAGCAGAGTGACAGTTTCTCAGCTTAGATGTGTGGAGACATAAAACTCTACATGGTTTAGGGGTTTTTGGGGGGCAAAAAAAGGTAAAGCTCCCCAACAAGTACTTCAACAAAGAGTCATGATAGTAAATATATAAGTCTGGTAACACCCACCTGTCACCCCTGAAATAATGCTGCTCTTGGCTCATCACGCCAGGGTTTTACTGCTCTCTGCATGCTCCTGACCAGTCTTGAGCTGGCAAAGCTGGGCCTAATGGACCCTGCACTCCCTTAAGGGGCTGTTGGAAGCGGGCAGTTGATGGATGGTGCTGACTCACAGTAACTCTCTGGGAAATCCCTCAGGAGCAGCTCACTCCTGCTCCACAATATGCAGCCTGCGATTGCTGGATGGAAGCTTTTTCCTGGCTTGCACTGAAAATGCCACGAGTTTTAATCAAATCTGTGATTTTTGGTTGTCTGGAGTTCAGCAGGGACTTGTCGTGAGGTTTTGCTGTGTCCTTGGTTGGTCAGCAAGAACTAAAGGTAAAAGATTAAAAAATGAAAAGAGAAAACAAAATTCATAATGTGGACGCATTCCTTATTTTCAGGATTTTTTTTCCCAATGGGATCTTGTATATTTTGAATCCCAAAGGCTTTAGGGACGTTAAAAACTCCTTCTAAGGTAGCACACATCTGTATTTGTCTTTGTTGTAAGATTACACAATGTCTCCAATACTGAATTCAGGACCTTGTAGGGGTTGTTTTAGCAAAAATTTCCTTGTGAAATGTCTCAAAGCTCTTCAGGCTCTTGAATTCCAAAAATATCTGTAGAGTTCATGTTAATTTTGGATAAGGAGTCTTGGATGGACATACTTTTTTTAAAGTTGTTTGCTCATATTAAAAATAAAGGCAGAGGTAGCAACAATAATGAATGTGATTGTTAGAAAGATGTATCCTATTAGGATTTTGAAACCTGTTTCCTTTTTATCTTCAATTCTGCCATCAAAATGTCCCACAATAGAGAAGTAAAAAGGCAGCTGGATCAGTAGGATTTTGTCCAACACATGGAGTCCTGGTCCAATATCTCTGTTTAGATAGTGAGTCACAAGTCTTAAAACATATGATAAAAATTATGATTTTTAAACTCTACTTTCATCCAGATGCACTAAAATAATTTCTGCATAAGACTTCTTGAAGCAATCCAGTTGCAAGTGTGTCTCAGAGGAGATAACTTTCATAGGAGAGCAAGGGTTAGGACTATTTTGGTAGAAAATTATTAGCTTTTCTTGCCTCAGTTTGAATTTGGGGGCAGATCCTCACTTTTACTGTTGAGGGTGGTGGTTCTGCTGGTCCTGGAGCTGTGCCTTTGTATAGGTGGAGTCTCTTCGTTAGCCCATAGAGCTCTGGCCATTAATAGTGGGAGATACAGAAGAGCAGAGCCCAGGGAAGCAGGAAAGGGGTGTTTACTGCTTTTTCTGTGTAATTAATATGTTGTACCAAAATTTCCTTCCAGCAACTGAATACTAAATATTCATTGATGCAAATTGTGTGACACTTTGGTGGGTGGGAAGCTCCTTAGGACCCTGCCACATGCACTGGGAACCCCAAAATCCCTCAGATCCCAAAACACAGGAGAATCTGCCCTTCTGCACCACTCAGGTGAGACCCTGCCTGCAGAGCTGCCTCCAGCCATGGGATCTAACATCAGAAAAATGTGGAGCTCCTGGAGAGAGTCCAGAGGAGGCCATGGAGGTGCTCAGAGGGCGGAAGCCCCTCTGCTCTGGAGCCAGGCTGGGAGAGCTGGGAGTGTTCACCTGGAGAAGAGAAGGCTCCAGGGAGACCTCAGAGCCCCTTCCAGTGCCTAAAGGGGCTCCAGGAGAGCTGGAGAGGGACTTGGGACAAGGGATGGAGGGGCAGGACACAGGGAATGGCTTCCTACTGTCAGAGGGCAGGGTTAGATGGGGTATTGGGAAGAAATTTATCCCTGTGAGTGTTGTGAGGCCCTGGCACAGGTTGTCCTGAGAAGCTGTGGCTGCCCTTGGATCCCTGAAAGTGTTCCAGGCCAGGCTGGACAGGGCTTGGAGCACCCTGGGATAGTGCAAGTTGTTGCTGCCCGTGGCAAGGGGTGGAACAAGATCAGCTGTAAGGTCTCTTCCAGTCCACACTGTGCTGTGATTTAGAAGCAATCCAGGAAAAGGAAATGGGGAGTCCACATATGCTGGATATCCTTGGCAGGCTTGGACTTCCACACAGCCACCCTGTGTCCAAACAAACGTTTGGTGCATCTGAAATTGGGAGATGCTCTGTGGTTCGCTTGTTTCAGGTTGTTCCAGAGGTTCTTTATACTTTTCTTTGGACTCACAGAAAGCATTGATGGAATATTTGCAGGAGAGATGTTTGTTTTGGTAAACAGTGTATAAGTTTCCACAGAACCCTTTGGATTTTGTCTTTTATTTTTGCTGCACCAAATCATCATTATGCCATCTGTGGGGTTTTTTTTAGGAGGAATATAGAGCAGAAGGAATTAGCTGGCACAACATCGACTACATAGACAACTCCAGCTGTATCAACTTGATCAGCAAGAAGCCAACGGGGCTGCTCCATCTGCTGGATGAGGAAAGCAAGTGAGTAGGAAAGTGCTGGCTTTGGAAATGAGATTTGTTTTTTCAGGTAAAATGTGTTTCTCCTTCAGTTTTCTGAAAAAAAACAACTTCCCAGAAAGATGCTAATAACTCGCTGGGCTGATTGGTGTTTCTAGTGTTGTTTTTGAGGTGGCAACACACAGAGCAGAGAATCAGCCAGCTGAGCAAAAAGCCTTAAAAAATAATAATTAAAATTCCTTTCCAAAATTTCTTCCATTAAAGGGAAGGGAAAAAAGGTTTCCTTTGCTTCTCTGTTCATTTCTTTCCCTGTCTCGGGGTGTGACAATGTGAAGGTGCTGAACCCAAGTGCATGAGTTAAAGCAGTATGTGTAGGTGCTGTTATTGAGATAAAAGGTGGATTTCTCAATTTACTGGTAAAAATTGAACCAGAGTGAAGTGAGGGCACTTGTCCATAGGGACTGCATTTCCACAGAGTTTCATGAGCATCAGGGACTTAGCTCAGATTTGCATCCTTGGTGCATCCATCTGTCTCGGGAGAAGTCCTTGGGTGAATATGTAGCTGCTGGGCCTGCCCTGGTGTGAAAACTTTGGAGCAGAACAGTTCTCCCATCCAATGCTCGTGCCAGTTCCCTCCATGTGAAAGGCAGGGAAAGGCCAGGTGGTTTTGCTGAAGTCACCTCAGATCCATGTGCCCAGGGGCATGAGGTCTCCTCCCACCATTTGCCTGCAGGTTTCTCCCCCACTTCTTGTCTCGTTGGCAAGAGACAAGCAGTGATGCTCTCCCAGTGATATTGTACTGGGCTAAAACAACTTAAATTGGGTAAAGTTGTGAAATATACCCCCATTCTGCAGATTTCTGTGAAGTTTGAGGATGGAGGGTTGGCTTTCTCTTACCAAGAGGCTCTGCTGAAGCAGACACAGAAGTAGAAGCTCAGAATGTCTCTGTTTTCCCTTTTGTGGCCAAGAAAGAAGTGGAAAAGTTTTTCCTTTGGGTTTACAGCTTCTTCCTTTCAATTCTCTCCACTCAGTTTCCCTCAAGCCACAAACCAGACACTGCTGGACAAATTCAAGCGTCAACATGACGGGAACTCTTACATTGAATTCCCAGCGGTGATGGAGCCAGCTTTCATCATCAAACACTACGCGGGCAAAGTGAAGTACGGAGTCAAGGTCTGTCACCCAGCTGTTCCCCGGCAGTTGCTTTCATCTAAATCTGGGACTGGGAGGGAGAGCCCCAGAGGCTCCACAGAGATCTTTTGGAGAGGATTTGGCTCAAGAAGATAGGAGGATCAGGAGAGAAGTGTTGGGGGAAATGAAAAGCTGGTAGGGACTGGGTCTTCCTGTTTTCCTCCACTTGGGCACTTCAGGAAGAATTCAGGGATGTGCACTGAGTTCAGTGCTACAGCCCAATGACAAGTTGAAATTGGGTGTCTGGTGGCCTTTCTGGGCTTGGTTTGTGTAGAAAACCCAGTGTTTTCCTCATCATTAGCCACTTTTAATACAGGTTACGTGTGCTTAGGTCTCAGCATCCCACTGCCACAGGTACTTTCTGGAATCCCACGTGAATGATTCCAATGTTGACCCTATTTCTATTCATGCTAGTTATTAGCAGAAGGAATTCTGGTGGCCAGATGAGCCTGTATGAGAAACAGCCTTGGGATTTACAGCTACAAGTCTCTCATCATAGTTCTGATGCAATAAATGCACATGATAAGCATCAGAGGTGATGGTCATAAAGAGGCATCTCATATGGGAACAGGAGAGAAAGAAGAAACAGAATTCAATAGTTGTGCTGGCCCAGAGATAGCCTGGAAGATCCTGCCTGGAGTATCTTGTGGGTATTGTTTATTCTCCTCTTTTCTCCTCCTTCTCCTAGGATTTCCGGGAGAAGAACACGGATCACATGCGGCCGGACATTGTCGCTCTCCTGCGGAGCAGCAAGAACGCCTTTGTCTGTGGGATGATCGGGATCGATCCCGTGGCTGTTTTCCGCTGGGCTGTCCTGAGGGCCTTTTTCAGGGCCATGGTGGCGTTTAGAGAGGCTGGAAAACGATTTGTGGAGAAGAAAACTGGTACGTGTGCCCATCTCCTGATCCTGGAGCCTGTTTTCTAGTGGCAGTTAGGGTTTAATGTGTTATTACCCTGTTTTAAGTAGCCTGACATATTAGGAGTTTAACTTAATCTATTAGAAAACTCATTGAAATAACAGGTAGATATTTTGCAGAAGTCACATTTAAAGGTACATCTGGATTTTAACACATCAGAAGGAAATATTTTCATTTTACTGCTGCTTTAATTTTTCCTTTTTGTAGGATGCATGGATAGAAAAACCCAAGTCATTCAAAGAGACATACAAATTTTCCAGCAAAAGAGGGAAATTATTTTTGTAATAATTCTCGAACTGTTAGTTACATCTGGAAACAAAAAAAGGCAATAAATCTTCCTATCATTTTCTGAGCTGTTCACCCTTTCAACTGCAGGAGAGTGTGTCTCTTGTCTAGCAAAATTCATGGCTTTGCAGTCATCCAGAACCACGGATCATGGGGGCATTAAATTAAAGGAAAGTGATGGTGCATCATCATGCTGTGGCAGGCAAGACCTGGCTGTGCTTTTAGACCATTTCTCTGCATAAAGCAATTTCGGAAAGACGGGTACAAGCTATTACTATTCATTTCTGGGCACAAGAGGGCTTGAAATCTGTGATGGAATTAGAGCCTCAGCAGGGAAAATGTCATCTGAGTTAAAATTAAACACAGAGCCACACCATGAATTACTTTGTAATCAGTGAGGTTTGCATTGTGGAGAGTGAGGGAGCCTGGGACAAGGAGCATAGGGATGCAAAGTCTTCAAGTAGAAAGAATCATTTTCTTGGGAGCAAATCCCAAGAAGAGCAGGAGGCAAAAAATCAGTTTTCAGCTCTTGAGGTTCTTCCTCTGATACCTCTTGGATGCGGTGTAGAGGCTCATTCTCATGAGCCTGGGTCTGTCTGGCAGATCAAGGCAGCATTTTTGGACAGAGTAACCAAAGAGGGAGGTGGCAAAGATGTTTGTCACTGGGAGAAAGGCCACTTGAAAGAGGTGGCTTCCAAAATCCATCTTTGCATTTTCATCTTGCATAAACCCCAGGCTGAACTCAAATGAGATGATCCGGAAGATAAGAAAAATTCATTCCATCTCAGGAAGTAAGAGCTGATTTCAAGCCCTGCCTTGCTTTCTGTGTCTCTGGCAACTGATCCTGCTCAGTGCTGTGCTGGTCTCCTCACCCCTGCTTTTCAGTCCAGAGTTTGTAGCAGTAACTTGCTTATATATCTCTCTCTTTATATATATATATATATATATATATCAATATGTAGATATGATTGTAGATATATAAATATATATAACTGGATGAGTCCAGGAGGTCTTGAGACAATTCTGAGACTCAATTCTTGCATCGCCTTCTCTTTCCATACCAAAATTAACTAATACATGGTGATGTCTGAATTTCTAAACCTTTTCATGGTGCTGCTCCATTATCTGTCCGTGTCCTTTAGCCTGTATTCAAATGGCTTCGTGCTTTGTTCTGGGTTTTGAGTCAAAGAAAAAACAAACTCCTCAGAAAGCCAGATAAGGTGTGTCTTAAACTTACCAGCAATCCTTGGATCATTTATACCCTGAACTTCTATGTGCATCAAATTGGGAAGAAGTCATGAGAAGGTCTCCATTATACAGGCAGCACTACTGGGAGGTGATTACCTAAATCTAAATCCCATACTGAGGTACACCTTATCTGTGGGAGAAGCTTAGCCTACAAGCAGTGGCAGAGCTGGGATCACTGTCCGTGCCCTCTCTGGAGAGCTACCCACCGTGTCCAAGCATGACCACTCAGGCTAGACAGGCCTTGGAGCAACCTGTAGTGGAAGGTGTCCCTGCCAGTGGCAGGGGGTGGGACTGGATGATTTTTAAGGTCCCTTGCAACTCAAAACTGTTCTGGGACTCTGCGCAGGTCACACTTAGCAAGGTGAGATCAGTAGCAGTGTTTTCATCTTGTTTTTGCTGGTGTGACCTTACTGTTCCACTGTCCTCCTCCAAAATCCCGTCACCAAAGCAGGTGGCTTTGGAAGAGGTAGACATGGAGAGAAGGCTCAGCCAGTGTCAGGACAGTGCAACACACTGCTGTAGCATGATGCATCCACTACCAGATGCTAGAATTCCCTTCTTCTCTCCAAAATAATGCAGAAAAACCCCAAATTGATGTTTTGCCTTTATGGCAGAAAACATTTGTGAGTTATCAAAATATCACTAAAATTCTCCCATCTTGACAGATAGAAGCAGAGAACCAAAGACAGCACATGTTTAAGGTTTGTTTTTTATCAAACCTTGATCCCTTTCATTAGCCAATTTGAGCATCTACCTGCCCACAGATGTGGAGCTTCTGACAAAATGATGGTAGAGTAAGAAAAGCCTCTCTCACACATTCATCCCCATGCACACACTTAATATTTGTACAGATATTTTCTCAAGACGTGCTGCCTGTTCTTGGTTTCTGAGGTCCTCTCTCCATCCATCAGGCAGGGGAAGTGAGGGAGCAGGGAAATATCCAAAACGTGCTTCTTTTAATTAAAGGCTCTTTGCACTCTTTGTCTGAACCCCAGCTGGATCTCTCGTGCTTTTACGCTTGCAATACCCAACAGGGATTTTCTGGAAAAATCCCTGGCTTGTGTCTAAGCACTTCTGCGAAATTTTGCTCTACTTCCTTTCCACATCATCCTTTTGGTTGTCTTCTCCATGTCAAGCAGATGCTTCTGGAAGGATAATAAGCATTTTTTCTTGCTAGCTTTGGGAACTCTTCTTTTATTTGTGCTTCTGATACCCTCCTAATGCAGCTTTTGGTGGTTGTGTGATTGTCCTTGTTAACTTGAAGGGGAAGAGCAGCAAAGTGGTGTCACTGTGAATTTTGTTTGGTGCCTTTGTGTTCTGCCCGAGTGATGCTTCTTACAGTGCTGCCAACACTCCTCGAATGAAAGATGCCAGGATCAGGCGAGCTGCACTTAGCTGAAGGCTGGAACTCTTCAATAATTTGATTTTTAATTATTTTTATTACTAAGTTTATCAATGAGGATTGAAACAGTCCAATAGAACTGCGTGTTAGAAATGAATTTGTTTACGAACTTGGATTAAAGGAACACTATCAAGCTTTTAAGGAAAGAAAATTGGCTGATTGACTTTTTTTGCTGTCATCAATACACATTTATTGTGCAAAACCCTCTAATTCTTAGCAAAACTTTAATGGAAAAAATGGTGCTGTTCGTACGAACTAGGCTGCAGGCTGCAGAGACTTGGTTTTGCTGGACCTGAATCCTTGCTCTGATGAAGGTTTTGTGGTCTTGAGGCTGTGCCTGTCCTCGATGGGCTGTGCAGTTGGATTTGGCCAACAAGGGTTTCTCCTTGGGTAACTCCTGCTTAAAAAAAACCCCACTGGCTTCTGCAGATTCATTCCTGAAGCTGGCCACCAAAAAAACCACTGCCCTCAAAATAATCAGTAAAAAAGGCTGCGTTTGCCAAGTAAAGGTAACAGCAACCAAAAGTTTGGTGTTTGAGGTCTCACTGGTATTAAGGTGAGAAAGATGCCCCTTGACAGTGTTCCTCTGGAAAATTCAGATCAGTCCTTTCTGATGGTTTGATGTGTTGCTATGAAATGCTCCCATAGATGCTGACACAAGGTGACTCTGTGGTGACCTCCCCAAGCCTCATGGGGAGCGTGGCACATCCTGGACTTGGCCAACGATGACAGAGAGGCACTGTGTGTTGGCACATTGTCACTGGTGTCACCTCTCCTCCACCCTATGCTCACAGCTGGGCCATCAGAAGTCCTCTTGGCCACATATTGGTGGTTTCTTCCAACTCCAACTTATCCTGCCAAACTCCAGACTTTGTGTTCTCTGCCCTCAGGGAATATGGAAACGGTGCTTAATGCAAATAATTTACATTTTTCCTTTTAATTGCCAAAATCTGAGCAAAATGTAGCACTGGGATGTAAGATGAGAATTCCAGGTGATTGTGTCACAGAGCATCTGGACAGGGATTTGTGGGCAACACCAGGCAGAGGCACAGAAAGGATTTAAAAAATAAGTTAATAAAAGTGAAGATTTATCTAATAATCCTCTTTTTGCCCAAATAATCTTGGAGTGATTATTAAGTGATTACAACTCTGTCTAATGAGGATTGTAATTGTGACTGGGACGTGCTCCAGCACATTGCTCTCATGCCGCAGCACCGTGGGGAGGAAACCACAGTTAAATTGTGTTGAGCACAAAAAAGTGTGACCCTCGAGCTCCTTTGGGCTTGTTCCTTCCCCTCTCCTGATTTCTGCTTATGAAATCTTTCTCTTCTCTCCATTTTTTTTTGTTTGTTTTTATTTTGCTTCCTAAGGGCATGATGATGCAGTGCCATGTGCGGTTTTGAAAAGTGTGGATAGTTTTAGCTTTCTCCACCACCCAGTGCATCAGAGGAGCTTAGAGATCCTGCAGAGGTGCAAGGAGGAGAAGTACAGTAAGGCTCCACCACCCGCCCTCCCCTCTGATACCGCACTCACACGTCCAGAAACGGAAACCAGGTGCATTCCATGTAGAAAGGGTGAAAAACAGTGCCTGAGGAGCTCCCTGTGATCAAAACAGCTGCCTTAGAGCAGTTTTGAGCCTATTGGAAAATGATTAGGCAGAATTGGAAGAGTCAAATTAAAAGCAAACCCACATCTCTTGAGATCTTGCAAAAATCATTTTGTTGGCAATTTCCCCATTTACTCACTGACATTAATAAAGAATATTCCTGATACAAGGCTGGTACAGCTGGAATTCAACTTAATTTGGATTTCATTGGACTTCAGAAATACCTTTAGCTTGTGAAAATATTGTCTCCCAGGGCTTTTACTTAAAGCAGAGGCATTGTCAGTGTTATTTTACGGAATGATGCACTTGGTCTCCGTTTCTTCATTTTCACTCCTCTGTCATGTAATAAACTCATCCTGCATGACAACATGGACACTCTTGCCTGCACTACTCTTATTTTATTTTTATTTTTAAATAGATATTTGGTGCTGTCATGTTTAGATATATTATTTTCCTACCATTATTCTCTTCCTTCATGTTGTGTGTTAAAGCTGACAGAAATAGAGCTGCTCTGCATGGGCAAAACCTCAGCCCAATTTGCTTAAACTTCGTGAAATGTAGGTGTAAGTGCACCTTTTTTTCTGCAGAGCTGAGCACGGTGAGTACAGTAGGTGCATGTTAAATCTTCACAAATATGGTTTTCCTGTTAGAAACCTTCTGTCAAATGCCTGTGCTTCCTGCAGCATGTGGGGTTGGGGGAGCAGTGGTGGTTTAGGTCTTAATTTAGGCTTTAGTTCTTAATTTAACTATGTTATTTTCCCCTACTTGTTCCCAACACTGCTGTAAGAAAATATAAAGGAGTGATACTAAATTTTACTTGATTTTAGATTTTATTAAGTGGTGTTGTGCCAAGTGACCTTACTGATACTACTAAGAAACTATTGGAAAGGAAGATAATTATCGGCAGAGTAATTTTACTTGCAATTAATGAATCAATTTAACTTTAATTTTTAAGTTGGCTCAGCAATATGGGAGATTTTGGGGTGTTTAGTTTGCAGTTCCTTAGGTGTGAAAAAGGAAATTCATACAACTCAAGAGATACTTAGAGCTTTAATTTAGTGGGAAGCAGGAAGCTGAGCTCAGTGTTGAGCTCAAGACCTGAAAACCTCACTTATATAGACTGGTCCACATGATTTGAGGTCTCTTAGGATAAATCCAACGAGTGGGTCTAAGAAGAACATTGCCACAGTTTGTGAATTGGCATCTGACCAGGCAAACGAGTAATTCTTGTTTTGCATTCAGAGATCCTTCCCATCTTCCCATGGGATATGCTCCTGCTTCCTCAGCCTCCCAGCCTTGGCAAGCTGAAGTGGGCTTGGAGTGTGTGTAACGCTCCGGTTCAAAATCCAGCAGGTTTTGGGTCCCACAGGCAAGCTTGGCTCCAGGGACTCAGCTTTTCCCACAACTCAGATGAGGTTATACATCCATGTCATCCTTGAGACAGGAACAAAGGTCATCTCCTTGTCTTGAACTGTGCAATTAGTTCTGAACAAAGAGAGAAAACAAATTGGTTTTATGAGTTTATTGAGATTGCCTGTAGGTCCCTTGGTATTCAGCTTCTGGAGCCAACTGGTCACCCTTCCCTTACCATCAGCTGCTTCCCTGGTGCCGTGGAGTCCACCAGTTCCTCCAGAGCAAGGCACTGGGTTTAGACACTTCTGATTCAAGACCGGAGCTCTGCTGGTTGGCATTCATCCATAGGGACTAGATGGGGCTTTTCCAAAACTCTTCTCAACAAGAGCAAAGACCTGTTCGGTAAACCAGTCCGTCTTTCCGAAACACTCTGGCTGAAGGAAAGGGAATATGCTTGAAAAATCAGAATAATTTTCTGCCTGAGGTGTAAACCAGATCAGGCTGTGTCTGAGCTGGATGAAAGGAATGAGACGTTGTTGCCACTCACATGCTGTTCTTTCCTGAGGAGTATCAGTTCCTACAATTTAATAGCCCATATTCACCATACACAATTCTCAAGGCCACGTGCACTCACCAGCTGAAATCTAAGACCTTTTTACTTTCTATTTATAAAAAAACCCTTTATTTCCCAGAAAAGGGGCTACATCAACATGACAGGTTTTTTTGGCTGTATTCCTTCTTTAAAGTGCCAAGTGATGGCACAATGTAAAAAAGTCTTTATATTTGGTGTATCCAAAGCAATTCTCTTTAACCCAATTTGTGCACTGTGACCTTTATAAATCAACAAGTCACTTAAGGTGCTGAGCTGGCAGAACCATGATGCAGTTTAAATGAAGCTGTTACCTGAAAGCCTGAAGTAGAAATTCACTTCTCTTGAGCAGTGCAAGGTGTGGATGCAGGGATAATTTGATACAACCTTGTCTTCATCACTTCAGCTCAACTTGTTGGGTTGAAAGGTGTTGTGGACCTTTTCTTCCTTTGGTGGGGAGTGCAGGGAAGGGTAGAAAGACAGATTTCGCTCCAAAAAGAAAGACATGGATTAAAAAAAATCTTGTAAATACCAGTGAAATCCTGTTTTTCGTGGACTCCTTTAGACTAGAAAAGCCTTATGGGCCTTAACGGGGAAGTATCCAGGCATATTAAAATATATTAATTTAATGTATATTAAAAATAGATCCAGCTAGACATTAGGTGCTTTCTTAGTCTGAAAGTAGCTACACAAAGTATTAATGCAACATCTTAAGCAGATTCCTGATTATTCCCATTTTTTCCTCTTTACAAGTGGGTTTCTGTCCTCTAAATCAGGACTTTGGACACAGAAATGCCAGTCTTGAAAGAGGTACAAGAACACTACTAGGACAAGAAATGTAACCCAAAAATGGCTTAAATGGCCAAAAGAGGGATTGAAAAGAGTTTTGAGCTTGGGTATTGTTAAGCACTCAGATGCATTACCTGCCTTGCTTTCCAAAAACCTCCAGTGCTGGAGATGCCAAACCTTCTCACCAGGAGTGATTTGGTTGGTTCTGCCTTGGAGCACAGGTGGGGTTCAAAGATGACCTGGGGCAGCACACCCTCAAACTTTCTTTTGTTGACATTTCCAGGCTATTTGGGCACCTTTAGATGCAAAAACTTAAACAAGTGGACCATCAGCCTTTTGAGGGATCTCCTGCCCAATTCAAGATGAACAGATTCTCCTGTTCAGCTTCAAGATGAGCTGTTACAACATCTCAATAGGGCAAGGAGGGCAGTAAATGTCCTGTTAAAGGGATGTTACCATTGACTTTGCTAGGAATTCATCTTCTCCTCAGGAATTGCAGGCTCAGAACAGCAGGACGGGCTCAGGTCTCAGTGTATTTGCTTTGTGTTCATCTTTCAGAATAAAAAATAGCCAGGACAGCTTTTAGCTCAGCACCTGGGCTGCATGAAATAGTGGAATTATAAATATGGTAAGGAGGGGATATGCCATTGCTTCCTCCTGTCATGCTACAAATGATAGTTTTGACTTCTTTCTTTTCAGACAGCTTTTTTCCCACTGTAGATGTCTCAGGGTAGAATAAAACACATTTTCCCCATGCTGATGGGTGAGCTGTGATTTTTCCTGTCTCACAGCAGTGATTTTGAGACAGTTATAAAATTGCTCAGCTGTTTTCATGTCAAACTCCACATTATCAAATCTTTAAATTTCTGTGGTTTGGTGACTTGAAGTGTTTTGTTGTCTACAAAAATTATCTCCTGTCTTTGTAAGTGCTTGGTTACAAAACATTTCCACTTCGAGGAAGATAACAGCTGCTACTGTAACCATGTGTGGCAGCTTCCTTGGCTGAATACAAAATAGATACTTTATTTAATATATTATTTTATTAGATATATTTTATTACAAATAAATTATCCTAGGTATTAAAGGATATAGGCTCAATAGGCAATCAAGACTTTATGAAATAGTATCTAAAGTATTTCCTACTTGCTGCACATATCCATATATTTGGAGGGAAGGAGAGAAGAAGTGTCTAAGGAATAAATTCCCATTTTTCCAAGCATTCTAATGATGTCCAGGTGTTTTGCTCATGCAACTGGGTTATCCCATGCACAGGGGAAAGCTTGGGATTCTCTTGGACATGGAGAACATGAGTGGCCGCTCACCCCCATCATCTCCTTCCCTCACCCTGTTTGCCAGCTGGGACAGCGTGTCCCTAAAAGACCCGATGTGTGTGTGGGAGGGGAGTTAGAGGCTGGAGCAAACAGTGTTACTCACAAGGGTGATGACTCTGGCAGGGAGGTGGGACTGGGGAGCGATGGCATCCCTGGCACCCAGCATGTGCCAGGACACGTCTGTGCTGCTCCGTGCCGGAGTCAGGGCTCAGCTATGTCTCTGCTAATTGTCTGTGGGGATGGCTCTGCTAATTGTCTGTTGGGTATGAGCCAGCTGGAAACGTCTTCTTCATGTGCTGCTTCAGGTATCACCCGGAAGAGCCCGCGGACGCCGCTCTCAGACCTCCAGGGAGTCAACACCATCAACGAGAGGAGCCCACGGTAAGGCTCCTGCTTTTACCTTGGCATGGGCAGGGATTTGGGATGGGAGAGCAGTGTCTGTACCTAAAAATGGCTGTATTGACATTTCTCCCATCTCACCTATCAATCTTCTCTTTGTTCTCTCTCTGCCATGTGATCGGATCTAAACACCTTTCCTGACTAAATAACAGCCAGGGAGAGCAACGTCCCTGTGTTAAAGGCAGCAGCTGCCAGTGGTGGGTGTACAAGGGAATAAGAAGCTGAAAAAAAGGAATGAATGTGCCAATATTAAGGAAATAGTCATTTAAGGAGGACAGGTTTGGGTGCAGGACTGCATACAGCACGTGGTGGCTCCAGGCACCCTGGAGTGTGGAAAACCTGGAAGTTTTGGGGCTTGAGATGGTACTTTGCCAAATGCTTGCTTGTTTTCAGGGGGAAAAAACACATTTGCTTCAAAATGGATTGACTTTTACAGATTTTATGTACCTTTTTATTTTTAAATCCTTCCTTGAAGTTTCTGACCGTTTAAGCAGCTACTGTATGAGACTCAGGTCTACCCTTGAGATACAGATCTATGCCTCTTCTGCAATGCTTTCTCCATCCCCATTACAGAATTAAGTTGGTTGTGAAGCCAAATTCTTCATTTCCAAGGGGTATCTGGGCACTGATACCCTTTTCCCAGCCACTCTTTTGCTATCCCTCCACACATCCCAGGAGGTCTGGTTTTCCCAGTACCCTTGTAAAGGTGTACAGTGCCTCTCTGCTTCCCTCTAAGCAGTTATGTGCTGGGGAAGGGAGTGATAGGAGCACCCTCAGCTCCTACAACCCCTGCTTGAAGCTGCAGATATCCAGGTGTATCTTCATGGCTGCTCTGACATTAATGAGAAGCCCAGAACAAGGCAAGAGGAGTCTGAGTCCGTCTCCTGAAATGTGTCCGTTAAATCAGTCCTTGCATCTCAGTGGCTTCCCTTCAACACAAAATTAAATATCCTTCAAGGATATTAGGAAGGCTCACTTTTAATGGCTTTAATGCCAAATGGCCACAACAAAAATTAGATACATGTCATTCCTTCTTTTCTAGGGGAAGAAAAGTAGCTTCTTCTGCCTGGTTTTGTTCACCACGTGCTCTCTGAGTGCCATCAAGAATAGAGTGTCCTTCTTCCTCTGAATTCCTCCTCTTTGAGAGAGGCTGTGGCACCCTACTGAAGGAGAACTGAATGTTCTCACATCATTACAACCATTTCAGTGGTTAGAGAGGATGGGATTTACTTAAAATGGTGGGATTGAATTCATAAATTTGTGCCACTTCTCGAGTTTGAGCAGAAATCCAGATGGTAAAAGCAATGCTATCCTGGGAAGGTGATGCAACCCTGGCTGTCCTCATCTCAGTCTTTGCCACCTTCCTTTCCTTTCTCGTAATGCTGCAGCTGCTGAGGCTCTGATGGGTTGGGTTTCGACCACAGTAACACTTGGTAACACTCAGTAACACTCGAAGCAGGGAAGGTTGGTGTCTCCAGAGGTGACGTTCTCTGCTTCCAGCAGCTCTGATTGTGCAAGTTTCCCTCAAGATAACGTAATGTGAAACTTTGTACCTTTGGAGATCTTCCCTTGTAGATAAGAGGATTCCTGCAGTTTCTCTATCCAACCTTTGGTACATGAGGAACATCCATGAACTGGGATAGGACATCCATGAACTGGGATAGGACATCCATGAACTGGGGTAGGGCTTTTATTGACTGCCCAACTCCAGCTTTGGAGGCACTTTAGTGTGGGAGCTGGAGCTGCCAACATTTTTGTAGCCCAAAATATTTCAATTATCTCAGTAAAGGGACATTGTAAAGGCGGGGAAACTCCTCCTGACCCAGGCAAGGAGGAGGATGTGTTTATTTACTGTAGAGTTCAGTGTGTGGTCAGCTCTGGTTATGTGGCTTAGCCCATGCCAGCACAGCAGACAAGTCAGCCTAAACAGCCAGAATTGAGGAACTGTGTTTTCCTTCCTCATCCTCAGCAGCCGTGTCCTACCAGCAGCCTCAATCCGAGCCTTTATTTGCAGAAAAAGTGCTTCTGGAGTCATCCTAACTCCTGTGTTCCGCCTCCTGTGGTGCCTCAATAGTGTGGTCAGTGACCTTCACTTCCCTTGTGCATCATCAGTGATGGGTCCCCAAATGTCACCTTTACCCCTTCCATCTGGAAGTACAAACCAGGTGTCTCATGAGATCTCCAAGGTCCAGCCTGTGCTTTCAGAGTAGACAGGTGATTTTTATCCCTTCCATTGTAGCTGCATTTGATCTGGAGAGTCGTGTCACACTTGATGAATGTTGGTGTTTCAGGTAAATGGCACTTGTTGAGCAAGAGGAGGTGAGCACAGGATTGCAGGTAACATGTCTGTAAGAAAGATTGGCTTTTGCAGCTTCCCAGCAGACCAGCTGGCAAGCAATTTATGGCTCCAAATTAAACAGGAACTGCTTTCAAAGCCATCTCACGATCATGTGGCCACTGATAAGTCTGATTGTGAATCCAACCTACAGGATAGCTCAGGGCCTGTTTCTAAAAGCAATTTTGAGGCATGACATCACTCAGGAAGTCACTGTAGAGGGTTTAGGGAGCCAAGTGCTCTCCTCTGATCTCAGAAAAAAAGTGGATGGGTGGTTTGCACATGCTGGGTGGGAAACCAGGCTTCAGTGGAGCATCACAAGTGCCTTCCCCAGCTGCTGAGAAATGAAGGCCAGGCCATGCCTAATCAAAAACACTTGGGCTGGTTGGGATCCTGCTGGTTTGTGCTCACTAGTGACACTTTCATGTGCAGGGATGTCTGAGCAGCTGGAAACAGCTGGCTGGGCTTGGTGAGATGATTGACCCTGAAGTACCAAAAACCGGCATCTGTCACCATGTGAACGTATCCATCCTGAAGTGTCCATAACAAACAGAGCTGTCATTTTATCTCTTGGGTATTTCAAAACCACATGGGAATTTCAAGGCTTTTCCAGAGAGGTTGGCCAGGATTAATGGTGTTATGCATCCCAAAAGTGGCTGCTGAGTTTTAATGGTTCCCGTCAGTCAACTGGTGGGGTTTTTTTCCCACCTGCAAACAGGAGGGTTTTGGTGGATGGTACCTGAGATGTAAAGAGAAGAAAGGTGAACAGGAGGGATCACCTGGATAGTCAAGCTTCTCACTAACACTCTGTGAATGGAATGGTTAAGAAAGCAGGCCCTGGAGCACTTAGTCAGGGGTTTTACTTTGCTGTGATTGATCCCGCCTTATAATAGTGATCCATGTCAAAATGCTGATTTAATGGGGTCAGGAAGGAATTTGAGAAGTGCTCAGATGATGCAGCGAGGTGACGTTCCTCCAAGGATCTGGCTTCAGGCTTTGAGCATACAGCTTTACATTCCTTTATTTTTTAATTTCCATGTGGCACTTGAGATTTGCCTTTCCTCCAGATCAGAGCTTTAAGGCAAAGGGCTGCCTTGTTGTCAGACCTCAGAAGTGGCTGGCGCCTGAGGCCACGTTTAAACCACTGTGTCCTTCAGCATCCTCATGACCTGGTGCAGCCTGGAGTCTCTTCCTGTTCCTTTTCTTCCTGTCTGAGATAACTTGAGGAGGGGGCAGGGGGGGATGAATGTTGCAGCCCCCTCATCCTTCCTTAGATTGTTTTTTTTTTCATATGATGATTTCTGCAAGGCTGATAAAAAATTTAGAATTTAAAAACCCCAACAAACCACCAAAAACCCACCAAGCCAAAAGTATTTTAGTTGGGTGCTGCCCATAAGAGGCTTCATGTCCCCTAGACACCATTGGAAGGCTCCTCATCGCTAGAAATTGTTTGCCCTGATGTGTAGTTTTGTCAAGTATCCATTTCCATCCCTCCAAGAGAGGATTTTGGTTCCTCTCCTCATTCCCTTTAGCCCTTCTGAAGCCAGGTGAGCATTTCTGGAGATCACAGCAGTTCTGCTCCATGGCAGAGGGGACCAGATTGGGTGACTGATTTGTAATCAGGTCAAAGAGAGTGATTCTGGGTCAACCCATCTGTCCAGCTGGGGCTGACATCCATCTTTGTGGCAAATAACAAGTTTATTGCAAATTAGATTTGCTTTTTCTTTTCCTAATGGAATGATTGTGTGAATTTGAGGAGATAGAGTCAGCACCAGATGTCATGGCCTCATGTCCTTCAGACCACCAAAGGTATCTGATGTACCTGCAGACTCAAGGTTTCTGTCTGGGAGAGCTGGAAGCTATTATTGTCCTGCTGATAATTTGTTCCTTTTGTGAATATTTGATCTTTGAGAGGTGCTTTAGTAGATGATGTCTTCATGTGCTGTCTGGCACCAGGGACTCATCCAATGGGAGCGAATGAACAGTGGAAAGAAAAAAAGCAGCAGCTCATTTTCTACCAATGGGTTATTTTATGATCTATCTTTATCATAGAACTGTGTTTTTTATCTCTTCCTAATGGTGTCTGGTGTTTCAGGGATGCCTATGCAGTTGGCTGGAATGGCCGGATGGGGATGAGGCACAACAGGCTCACCAGCCCCGGCACCTTCCTGGACAAAGACGGGATATTCGTCAACACGAGCAACAGCAAACTACTGGAGAGGGCCCATGGCATCCTCATGTCAGTACCCAGGAGGGGATCTGGGCTTTACTCCTGGAGCATAATGAGCAGCATGGGCAGTTAGGGGAATGTAAATAGCCAGGATATAAAACTCTCAGGGTGCCAAGTAGACTTGGAGGTGTTTCCCAGTTGGGTCAAAGCAACCCAGTACGTTTGACATGTCTGATTAAACTTGTCTCCTTCATTCAGAATGACAGACAAAGGGAAGAAAGAGAAGGAACAAACCTGCTGGTCACACCAGTCTGGAGATACAGTAGCCATGTAACGCAGTCACACTTTTAACATCATATCAAAATTTCCATTATAAATTATCTGGGCCGATGATCTTGATGATTCACACTGCAGCCTCCTCGAAGGTTCAGGGAACATCATAGGATGGCTGGAATGAACATGGGGTTTGGAAAGCAGGAGGCTGGCTGGTCAGTCATTTTGTGACATGGCTTCTTTGTTCTTCCCAATTTCCCAGCATCCCAGCATTTCCAATGTAACCATTCCCACTAGTTGGATACGTTCCTCTCAGTCTGCAGTAGGCAGGGGCAGCCCCATTTCAGTGCCGGCCCCGGGCAGCAGCTGCTCAGGGGGAGTTGGAGGGTCTGGTTTCATAAACTCCTCCATTCCACAATTGTACTGTGGATTAACCTGAGCCATTTATTATCTCCCCAGGCGAAATAAGAACTTCAAAGCCAAACCCAGTCTCCCAAAGGTGAGTGAGAAGCAGCATTTTCCCCTTTGTGGTCTGTGGGTTAAGGCTGTAGCACAGTCATGTGATGCTGCTGGATATGAAGGCCACTGTGTCTACACCAAGATCTTGGTCTACTCAGCTGTTCAGGGCTCTTTAATTCATACAAACCCAAAGGATTTCAGCCCTGATTTCTACTGGGAGAGAGTGATACAAGCACTTACATCCTCCTTGGAGCTGCTCTGGTTGGTGAAATTTAATAACTAAATCTCTAAACTGAAATAAGCAAGTAAGTGATGCAGGAGAGCTGGTACCTCATAGACAGCAACCTTGTTACTTTCCCTCCATCCTGGCTGCATTTATAATGTTTTAAGAGATGCCAAGAGATCTGTTGTCCCTGTAAGAATAATGCTTTTTGTGGTCCTTGCTGGTGCTGTGTCTGTGGTCGGGAACAGAGCAACAGGAGAGGGGCAAACATTGTTTTTACTCCTCTCTATGTCCATCTTGCACCTGGAGAAGCACTGATGCAATTAATCAATGAACTGCTTATTAACAGTGAAGAGAATCATAGAATCATAGAATGGTTTGTGTTGGAAAGGACCTTAAAGGTCATCCGGTTCTACCCCCTGCCATGAGCAGGGACACCTTCCAGTAGACCAGGGTACTCCAAACCCCATCCAACCTGGCCTTGGGACACTTCCAGGGATGGGGCAGCCACAGCTTCTCTGGGCAACCTGTGCCAGGGCCTCCCAACCCTCACAGGGAAGCCATCCCTCAATGTTCCCTGTCGATATTACATCACCTAAGGAAGCCCTGTGAGGGTAAAGGAGGGATATAGCAGATGGTGTGATGGTAACATCTGGATTTTCTATAGATTCTCTCTTTTTCTGCAGCACTTGCTGGATGTGAAGTCCCTCAAGCACCTCACAAACCTGACATTGCATGACCGCATCACCAAATCTCTCCTCCACCTCCATAAGAAGAAAAAACCGCCCAGCATCAGCGCCCAGTTCCAGGTGAGCCCTTTCCTTTGATGGAGAGAGGAGAATCACTTGCTCCAGGCACAGTCCTGCCCCATCCCCAGCGGCATTTAGGCCATGAATCCCACTGAGGGCTTGAGGGAGCTGGGAGACACGGCAGGTATTTATTTCAAGGGTGCGAATGGAGAGAAATAAGAGTGAGGATGGGTATCATGGGGGATGACGTGGTGGAGCAAGGAGGGACATGAGGATGAGCTGCAGAGGGAGATGTTGGTGCATCCCTGTCCTCTGGTACCTCACATTGTGGCAATCCCCCAAATCCAGAAACCACAGAATCCCCAAATCACGTTTTTTGTAGTCTTTTTACTTGCATCCAGCATAAACTGTTCTGAGACAGAATGAGAATTTTAATAGGGGCAGAAAGGTCAGAATCCTGCTGCATTATCTCCAGGCGGGCAGAGGAATTCAGAGGAGGGATCAGTCTTGTCTTGTCAGTGCTGTGTGCCAGTCAGCAATCCCTGGGGTTTGCTGCAGGGAAAATAATCCTCCAAGGATTTGGCAGTGCTGGGCTCACAGTTGGACTCAGTGATCTTAAAGGTCTTTTCCAACCTAAATGTGATTGTTCTATATCTGCATCATGGCTTGGAAACTGCTACAAGACACGTGCATAAGCAGGTGGTAATAATAGAAAGCAGGTTTCCACTTAAAATTTGGGTTCTAAGCAAGTCTGGGTTGGTGTTGACTTGTCATTTTGAGTGCTTTGGGGTTTTTTTGGAGATGTGGTTTATATTTAGAAAGTCTCCATATGTAAGTGTGGGTAAGATTAAATAATTAAAAATATATGTACACACACACGTGAATATATATATATATATGTATGTGTATATGTATGTATATATATATATGTATATGTATGTATATATAATTTGCAGAATGCACATCTGTGTATTTATGTATTTAGCCTTGTCTAATCTAATGGTATTCTGGTCAAAATTGACTCCTGCAGAGTTTAATTCATACCCATGGAGGGGTTGAAACAGGGATGTCTTGCAGTGAAAGACCTTCCCAAAACCTATTTATGCTCCCAACAAAACTCTGAAAAGTCCCAGAGGGCACAATTGGTGGGTTTTTTTGTATATTTTCACAGCACATTCAAATCTAAGACCCCTAATTTCATTGAGCACTTGTTAAAGAAAATAATTTTGAGGAGCAAAGCAGCTGCTTTGCTTTTTTATCAAGAGCAAACTAACAAAATTGCGGTGCATGGAATTGGGTCACAGGCAGGAAACACAAATGTTTCCTATCATGGTTTTTTTTGCAGATAAACGCTGCTTTGTGGCTAATGCCTCAACACTGGGCTTGCAGCTGCTCCATCTCCTATGGATTTCCACTATCCCTATACTTAGGGTAATCTGTAGGGGAAATAGCTGCCTCAGAGTGCACGCCAGGAGCAGGGATGGCTTTCATGATGGAAAACTAAACCACCCATACCTAAAACTGTAGAGCTCCCCTTTAACCCACATGCAGATGGTGCCCTGGAGACAGGGATCATTCCTGAAAGGCCAAATACAGGTGATGAAGGAGTGGGTGGCTGGAAAATTTTGCTGGCAGAGGGCCAAAGGAGATGGATACAGGGTTAATCCAGCGACCTCGCATGTCCTTTGCGGATTCCCGACCACCAGATGGCAGAGGGTGCCTGGACCATCTGCCTCACACAGGATGGCGCTGAGAGAATGGAAATGCCCACTCCTATGGGTCCAGCACATCCCATTCCCACCATTTCCAGTACTGGGAGCACTCTGCTTGCTGGGCTTTCAGCAAAGGAGTTGTGTCCTTTGAGTATTCCCTTTCCCTCCCACAAGCCTGTGTGGGCACAGCAGGATGCTGCAGCATTGCTGCTGATTGAAAGCTCCCAATAGGCTTCTTCTGTGTAAAAAAGAGTAATTTGAGATTTTAAGGAAACCAGGAGCATGCCAGCAGAGGTCTGCCACGTCATGGCATTCCTGCTGCTCCCTGGGACAGGACCAGTGATATTTGCATGAAGTCAGCGTACATAACACAGCTGCATCACATGTGCCTGGGATCCATCCCTTGCTCCTTCCAAAATCCAGGATGTGAATGAATTTTTCTAAACATGAAAGGCTTCCCATAAAGATGTCTTTGAAATGATCAGAAGGAAAAGAAGGCTTCCTGTGAGCAGATCTGTGGGCAAAATGCTTCTTTGTACTACCACTCCAGTTTATTAACTCCTGTATTCCAAAACTTATAACTCTGCTTATAGTAAATGTGACAGAATATCCTTTACATGACTGAGTTTTAAACTCTATTAAAATCAGGAGTAATCAACTCTGTAGCACCTTACCAATGGTAATGTTTGTAATGTGCTCAGCAATTGGAGATACACAAAGTATTTATAGGACACAGCAAAAAAAATGTGGCTGAGGAGCTTGGCTAGCACTGATGGACTCAGCACACTCTGGTTTTCAGCCTGGTTTTATTCCAAGACCTTGTGATTAATCCCAAAAAATCAAAGGTTTGCAAGGTGAAGGGATAACTCAGCATGACATCCCACTGGAGCAGCTAGCTGTAGAGTGATGCCAGTGTAAATTAATTTTTATGGGAGAGACTTTTAATGGTGATGAATAAATAAGGGAAAATAGAAAAATGGAACCAGGAAACCCCTTGATTCTCAGTGATCCTTCAGTCAGGAACATGCCAGCATTGAAGCTCTTCCCTAGAAACAACCTCTGAAGTGTTCAGGGTTGCAGGCTTCAAAAGTTATTGTGAATTCCTGATTTTCCCTTGGCAAAACTTTCATTAAAAACAAGTCATTTTTAGGCCAACAGCAAAGTTTTGACAATTAAAAATCAGGAGTAAATCCTGCCTGTAGTCACTTTTGATAAAGGAAAATTTGATTTGTTTTTAAAAAACATCAGTGGTTGTTTGGTGCCAGGTGTAAATTCTTGTCTTGGAGCTCCCATTCATGGCTGGAAGAGGCTTGTGGTGTGGAGTGGGATGGGAATTTGGGCTCCAGGGGAGTCAGAGATCTGAAAATCAAGCCCAGCATTATATTAATCTTTGGTTTCTTTGTTGGGGGCAAAGACAAAATCAGCCAAGTTTCTTGTACTAAAACACTCATTTGGGGGAGTAATTTCCCATGTGCCTCATTTACTCATAATTAATTCCAATTTATGTTGGTTTATGATTTAAGCATCTGGATTTTCATTATCTACTGTGGTCTCCTCGCCCTTCCCTGTGTCTCCTCCCTTGCAGGCATCCCTCAACAAACTGATGGAGACCCTTGGCCAAGCAGAGCCGTATTTTGTCAAGTGCATCCGATCCAACGCCGAGAAGGTAAATCCCATCCTGTGAAAGCAATCCTGCTAGAAATCAGCTTGGGAATCTTTTGTCCATTTTTACAGGGAGTTAGGAGACAGAGCCTCAAATGGAGTTGGATTTAGAAGATTTGAGCAAGGGGAAGCATGGATTTATCACTTGGGTGTCACTCTTGATAAACTGCACTGGCTCTTCTTATATTTGTAGAAGCACATGTATGCAAATATACTATTTTAATTTATATGAAAAATACATTGGCTTTAATAAATGAATTAGACTCCTTTGGAGCTTCTGACCAGCCATAAGAGAGATTTATAGAACCATGAATTCACTTGTGCTGGGTCTGAGCCCTTAAGCTTTCTTAAAATAAAGTTTCCGTAAGTAAAAGCAGATACTTTTAGAATAAACTACATTGATCACACTGACTCATATTTCTTGAATTTGACTTTGCATAATGGTCATAGATGGAGGGCCCTCAGTTCAAAATGTGGATTAATCTTTCAGAGTTTAACCCAGGCATTTAAATCTGAAGCTTTTTGCATTGGAGATTATTTAGTTGCTCAAAATCTCACCCATTAACTGTGCCTTTGGGGGGTCTTATTCAATTCAAATGCGAAAGATCTTCTTTTATGGCTTTATTTCTCTAGTTAGCTGTTTGAAAGTCTCAGAAGCAAACAGGATTCAATCACAGTGGGATTAGTTCAGTTCCTGGGGACCCACATTCCCTCCCTGCTGTAGCATCGCTGGCAATGTGTGTGTCATGCACATGTGCTACATCTGCTGAACCCTTTACCCATCCACACACTTAAAAGCTTCAGTGAAAGGAAATATTTGCTTATCCTTGGTCTGGTGTTCCCCTTCCAGCTGCCCCTGCGGTTCAATGACAGCCTGGTGCTCCGGCAGCTGCGCTACACGGGGATGCTGGAGACCGTGCGCATTCGCCAGTCAGGATACAGCTGCAAATACTCCTTCCAGGTTGAGTACAATGGGCTTTGTCTTCCATCACCTTTAGCATCATTAGCAGAGTTGCCTGAGTGTTATTTGGTCGTTTTTAATCAGAGTAATTAATTTCTAGCTCTTGGAAGGCAGTGGCTGGTCTCTGCCCATGAGCCACTCTAGACCTGAGGGAGGGCTACAAGCCCCTTGCACCATGATTTTTGAACAAAACCAGTATTTTTTTGCAACACGGACTCCCTTTTGGAAAAAAGTGTCTGATTTGCACGTTCTCTTCTGCATCTGGAATTACTGGGAGCAGTGTTCGCCTTGTCGTGTTGGCTGTGTCCCATCAGGAGGGTGATCAGCATCCTCTGAACCGCTGGAGTTAGCAGCTTTTCCTGTTTTCTTCTTTTCCATGTGTTTGCCAGGTTTTGTGTACATGTCAGTCGTTTCATGCTTTGCTGGTGCTGATTGGTTTCCTGCTTGCGGCTGCTTTGGGGCAGATGTCGTGTTCTGCATAGCAGCTGTTTAGAAAAAGAAAAATGCTCAAAATTCTTTTGCCGGGAGCAGGGATCCCAACCTTGCTTGGGAGGATCTATCCTCTTGTACCTCCTTCACTCTTTGAATCCTCACAGCACTACGGCTGGAGCATCTCAGAGATGTTTTGCAGATGTTGGTATCTGCCTTCCTTAGTGGCCCTTGCTGGGGATTTGGAGCATTTTTTTGCTTGGGATGACCCTGTGGCTCCTGCAGAACCTCTCCTCCCACGCTGAAAAACATTTTAACCTTGCTGGGTCCCTGCTTTGATGTGTTTCCCATCAAACCAGAAATGTTGGATGAAACTTGGTGTTCCCCAGTGCATAAAATATTATCTGTCCTTCTGCTCACTCCAGATGTCCTGTTTCATGTGGCCAGTGCAGCAAATCTGTTATTTATGGAAGAAAGAAGCAGCAGGACCAAACTAACCAAATCTTGGTGTTGCCTTTTTTTTCCTTGTCAGGATTTTGTGAACCATTTCCATGTCCTTTTGCCACAAGGGATCAGCCCATCTAAGCACAATATCCATGATTTCTTCCGGAAGATAAAACTCAATCCAGACAATTACCAAGTTGGAAGAACAATGGTAAATGTTCATCCTCAGCTCAGCCTTTAAGACACAGATATAACATTTGCCTGTATTTCTGTCTGATAAATAATTATCTATATATGGTTTTAATTAATGAAACTATTTTTTTTTCTGTTTACCAAAAATCAATTATTTAAATTAAACTTTAAATATTATTAACATAAAAGAGTAAGGAATAATATTGTTTTGTTATTGATTGTAATGGGGCAGCCTCAAAAAACCCATATCCTCCAAAATCTCTGTGTATGTGTGTAGACTTAGCTTGATATGATGGTTCTCATTTTGCCTCCCCTGATGGGAAAGCAGAGACTCTGTAATTCAGAGCTTAGACAGTCACAGGCTGTTAGGAAACTGCTGAAACCTGTTAGAGGTGCCTTCACAAAAATCAGCTCCTCAACTCTCCTGGGAGCATCCAGGAGACAGAAACCAGGAGGATTAAATCATTTGACTCGTGGTCTGGGAAGCTTTCCATGCTAGTGTTTTTTGGTTTGTTTTGGCCAGGTTTTCATGAAGGAACGGGAGCGGCAGCTTCTGCAGGACCTGCTGCACCAGGAGGTGCTGCGGAGGATCACACTGCTGCAGCGCTGGTTCCGCAGCCTGCTCTGCAGGAGGCAGTTCCTGAGCCTGCGGCACGCAGCCATCAGCATACAGGTGGGTGCTGGTGCTGGATTCCAGTGCAAATTACCATCCCCAAATCCTACAGGCAGAGCCCATGGATAAAATCAGCTCTCCTGCCCAAGGAAGGAGCTTGTAATCAGGATTGACTCCTACTGCTGTAATAAGTTGGGAACGGGGGGGAGCTGGAGAGGTTGCATGAAGGCAGGTGCTGTCCCATCTTCACACAACACCCATTACAAGGAACCCCCTGCTGTGTTTGCAGAGATTTTGGCGTAGCTACCAGAGCCGAAAAAAAAGCAAACCATCCCCAGACCCTCTCGTTCTCAGCAAAGCTGCTGTCATCCTGCAGACCCACTGGCGAGGCTTCGTGGCGCGACGGAGGTTCCTGCAGATGCAGTTTGCAGCCCATCTCATCCAGAGCTGCTGGCGGGAGCACGCCAGGCGCCGGCACGCCGCAGCCACCAGCATCCAGGCAGCCTGGCGGGGGCACCATACCCGGCAGGCATACGCAGCCCGCAGGAGCAGGGCCGTGTGCCTGCAGGCGGCGTGCCGCGGGTATTTGGCACGGCAAAGGTAACACCATTGGCCTCGGGTAAAGAGGAACATTTTTTTTTGTGATGCTCACAGGGGAGGGAGGTGGTTGGTGTGAATCGGGGCACTACAGTAACTTACACAGGGCAGTGTCCCCTCGTAGCATCCATGACCCTCTCCCGACCTGCCCTGGTCCTTTGTTTGCCCACGCTTTCTAACAAGTTAGCTGCACATCCTGCTCTTGGAATAAGCAGAGCCTATTTCAGGTTGGAGCACGTAGGCAATGCAAAGCTAAGGCCGTAAATACTCGCAAGGGTTTTTTTTTTCCCCTTGGCAGCAGCACCAGTTTAAGTAGCCTATTTTTAACTCAGATTGCCTCACCAATCTGGTTGCTGCGCTGGCTCACAAGGACAAGGGATACCGGAGCCAGCCGCTGTGGAGAGCACAGACTTGCCAGCCATGCCTTGGCTCACTGGCCGCAGGGCAAGTTCACTCTCCAGAGGTGCTGCCTGCAAGGTGTGGAGCACCTTAACGTCTCTTGGAACATTTGGGAGCTGCAGAGAGCTCTTGGGGCCGGGCACAAGTCCCTGCTAGTTGTTCCAGACGCAGCCCAGGCAGGATGGTGAAGATGGAGAAGACAAGGGGGTGTGATGGGTTAAACTTTGCTGGCTCCGACAGCTAGACCAGGGATGGAGGCTGGACCGGCTGCCATCAGCACGAGGGGAGCTTTCAGGTGCGTTGGGGCAGCCCTTGGGTAGCAGAGATGGCAGAGGAGGAGAAGGTTTAAAACCAAACCTGCCTCGCCTTGCCTTGCATCAGATGTGCAAGTAGGGTTGCTTGAGATGCTGGTGGTGGTGAGGTGGTGGTGGTGGTGGTGGTAAGACACCACTAGTGCAGTGCCTTGGAGGGTCCTGAGTGGACACAGGGCTGAATATCCTGGTTTTCTGCTTTCTTCCAGGTTTAGAGCTTTGAAAGAGCAGCAATTAAAAGAGATGCAGCTGGAGAATGGCCTGGCAGGTAGAGAAGAGGATGGACTAGAAGCAGATGTTTTGGAAATTAAGGGCTCTGACCCATCTAAATGGGAGGACAGCTCATTTGAAGAGCGAGTGAGAGCTGTAGAACAACATAAATCACTGATGGAGAATAATCGGGTGAATCACATGGACCCACTGGATACTTCCCTGTACAAAAGGCATGAGAGACCCAGCAGCCAGAGCGGGATGGACACTGAGGAGGAGGTCATCATGAGAGAAAGGCCCAAGTCGCTGGAGGATCTCAACCAGAAAAAAGTGGTTCGTGCAAAGAGAGAAAGCCGGAGGATGCGGGAACTGGAACAGGCGAAGTTCAGCTTGGAGCTGCTCAAGGTCCGCTCCACAGGTGGGCTGTCGCCTTCGGAGGAGCAGCGCTGGTCCACCGACCTGGTGT
This sequence comes from Picathartes gymnocephalus, assembly GCA_013390045.1. Lineage (NCBI taxonomy): Eukaryota > Metazoa > Chordata > Aves > Passeriformes > Picathartidae > Picathartes > Picathartes gymnocephalus. The sequence continues at coordinate 850,647 of WEKY01033670.1, forward strand.
CCGAGGCATTGCATTCCCCTCAGGGAACCCCAGAGAGCGAGAGCTCTCAAGGGAGCTTCGAGTTGTTAAGCTGTGAAGATACCCAAAGTAATAAACTCATTTCCTTGGTCTTAGATGAGCATGATGCACAGTCATTTTCCATGGACTCCCTGCCCAGCAGTCCCCAGGCTCAGCGGCCGGAGAAGCCTTTCTGTGCAGCAGATGGGAACAGTGATTTGCCTGGCTGCAGACAGACCCCAGCAGACACGGTGCTGCCCGATAACCTCACCAGGAAGGAGCGTGGGGTTGGTGACCCCCAAAATGTTATAAAGGCCCACCCAAGAGAAACCCGCCTTTCCAGCAACCTCCCGACTTTCTACGTTCCACCACAAGACAGTGTGAAGGTGAAGCTGGTGGAGAATAACCTGAGGAATAAAGCAGTGGAAAGAGAGGAAAGGATAGCTACATTCTCCGAGGTCAGGAAGGACTCTGAGCCAGACCGGGGCAAAGCCTTGGGAGAAGAAGAGGAAGAGGAGAAACCCTCTACCAACAGAGAGGAACGTGGGACAGCGACAGCAGCACGGACCCTTTCTCCAGATTCTGTCATCAAGAGACTGGAAAAGCTCAATGTGGAGAAGGAGGAACGGCAAAAGCAGCTTCAGCTGCAAAATGAGAGGGAGATGATGGAGCAGATTCGTCAGCAGAAGGAAATTCTGGAGAAGCAACGCAAAGCCTTCGAGCAGCAAGGGAGGGTAGAGGCTTTGCAGAGGACGGAGCAGAGCAGAGTGAAGGACCCTTCCCTCAAACCAGCCAAAAAGGCAGACAGTCGGCCTCAGTCAGTCTTCATCCTGCACCCCCAGAGCAGAGGGGAGCACAGCCCCACCCCAGGCACAGCTCCAACCTCAGCAGTGGACATCAAGGGTCTCACTGTTGGGACCAGGGGAAGCTCTACAGCCCACAGTGCCCCCAAAGACCGACCTGTCAGCATGTTTGTGGAGCGAAGAGAAGGTCTGGAACCCCATTGCCATTCCAAAGTGGCTCTGGACCCCAAGGACCACCCAGGCAGCCATTTCTCAAGGACAGAGCGCCTCCGGCAACCTCGGATGCCCAACCAGGCCACTGAGGAGACAAGGGCAGGCTCCATGTTCTTCACGCCAAAAGACAATCCCTTCGGCCTCCAGTGAGTAAAGAGATGGTGGGCTTTCTCCTAGGCTTTCTCCTAGGCTTTCTCCATAGGCTTTCTCCATTGCTTTTTCTTCTGCTTTTTGTACAAAGGGTCCAGAACGTTGTTTCTGGAGTCTGCACAAACCCCATAGTTAAAGGATTCTTGATCTTCTAGCAGCCAGAAGGCAGAGGTCAGAGGGAAAGGAAAAAGACCTGGAATATGATTTCTCAGTCTCTTACAACGTTACATAATCCAGGGGAGATAAACATGGACATTAGCAGGTGAAGGGAGTCAATAAACAGGCTCAATACTGGTTTTATTTACCCTACATGAGTGGCTGTAGCCCTTGAGAGGCTACCTAGAACAGAGGCTAGACAGAGTTAAAAGAATAAGGTAGATATTTACTGAAAGGCCTTTACAGTGTGCACCTTGGGCACTACAAGAGCCTGGCCGAGGCTACACCCAAGATGAACGACTAATACGTGTTTTTCAGACAGATACAAGCTTGGTCCATCTGCATAACAGAAGCCAATTGTCCAATTACAGCTTCAGGTAGTGGAGTCCCATTCTCCAGTTCACCCCCCTCTCTCTTCACTGGTGTTCTCGGTTGTTTACAGTTTTGAGGCTTGGAAAAACAGAGTGTCCTTGAAATTAGGGCCTAGAGAGAAGCTGTATTGTCTGAATAAAACGGTAAGACAGTAGCTGACAGGATATGGAGCTTTAGAGTTATACATTAAAGCAGTACTGATCTGGAAAATATAAAAACTAAAACTTAAGGCATCAAATAGGAGTTTATTTCTCAAGGTAAAACATGATGAATACATTCTTAGGATTTTTGTTTAGTTGTAATAGAAATGACTTAATGAGGCAAAAAATGTCAGGATTTTCCTTGTTTACCATGTAATTAATACATCCAGCAAAGCCATGTGGACACTGACCATTGCAGATGAAAAAACACCAGCTCTCCAGAGAGAGTTTGGGAGTGAATGCTCTTTTGGAGACCGTATCATTCACATATGTAATTAATTACACCTGTAATGAGCTTAGCAGTTGCTCAGCTCCATCACATTACTTAACCTTGGGCTGCTCCAGGGTCTGGAGATGGCAGCAAGATCTTGGGACAATGTTTGCTCCCACTCTGTTGTGTTGCTTAAGGTGCCTTGCCTAGTTTTGGGGTGGTTTTGGCCATGTAGCTCAAAAAGGATATAAATCACCCCCTTCCTAAATCCTGCTGCACCCTTTCCAAGGCAAAAGCTCCCAGTGAATGACTGTTGGTATCTCAAGCTACCTCCAAGTGTAATAGTCTTGTGGTTTCTGTGCCGTTGTGACAGGGGAAGATTCCTGTTTAAAATTTCTTTTCCTGGTTCATGTGCAACATGAACAAGCAACAGGAAGAAAAAGACATTCAGAATTGCTGTATTTTAATTTTTGCTCTGCAACAGAATAGTCAGAGATTTGAGAATCCCAGAGTGAAAAGGTACAATCCATAACCACCTTCCTGCGTAAAGCTGACAGGCAGAATGTTTTCTCTTCTTGTCTTGTGGTATTAAATCCATTCCTGAAGAATTCCAATCAATTCTGAAACCCCGTGACCTCCGACTTGCAATTTGGTGTTGACTGCTTGGACTGTGTGCTCCCAGGAGCTGGGCTAGGGCGGTGGGAAGGCTTTCGGGAGAGGATGAAAGATCTCTGTCCCATTGTGTTTCAGCAGAGAGGCAAATCATCAGTGCCTTTCCAAGGGTGAACTAACACAGAAGCCGTTTAAGATGCTGGGGTCTGGCAGAGGCGAGGTGAGTTGTGACTTGTTTATTTTCTCTTTCCATTGAAAAGGGAGGAAAATAACTTATTTTGCCCGTTTTCCCTCAAAAGCTTCAAAGAAGTGAACTCTGAAGCACAAGTGCTACTAGACGTGGATAGGGAAGGGGAATATGACAGCACAGTAACCTCCACACCTTCTCTTGAAATAAAAAGCCCTGTAGGAATAATTTGTAGCAGCTCTGGATAAAAGGATCCTGTGATCCTGATGGCAAACACTGTCCAACACCGTCTTGTCTTGGTTTGGTTTAACGTACATTTGAGTAACACCCATGATTGTCCATTTTCTTTGTCCTGTCTTAGCTTTTGTTCTTCGTGGTCCTTTGCTGTTTTCACTAGACATAATACTGCATCCCCTCCATGGGGTGCAGTGGCACTCAGAGATGTCTTAAGGCTACATGAGTAGAGTCTCCTTTTTACTTTAAAACCCTTCTTTTCGTTTTGTTTTGTTTTGTTTTATCCTTTGGTCAAGCAGGTGCCCAGACCGAGCCATAAAAAGAAAGCCCGCATGGCGCGGACACGCTCCGATTTCTTGACTAGAGGTACTTTTGCTGATGGGGAGGGGGATACGGAGGAAGAGGATTACGATGGCAGTTTTGAGTTCCTTCTCTCCTGTGAGCACCCTTCTCATGCCGAGGCGGTGCCCGCAGCCCGCCTGGGGCAGGCCTGTTACAGTGACTCCGAAATGGTAATTGTGTCCACTGTGGTGGGGGAAATGAAACTGAGGGAGCGAGCGGAGCTGCGGGAGCCTTTCTTTGCTAACCTTAGCTGCACTGATCCCTCCACTGCTTCTTTTCCCACTCCCAAGGATGCTGTAGATGGGTAAATTTGGCAAACACAGCAGAAACAAGAGGCAAAATCATGGAATCACAGAATCACAAAGTGGTTTGGATTGGAAGGGACTTTAAATGTCATCTAATTCCAACCCCCTGCCATGGGCAGGGACACCTTCCACTAGACCAGGGTGCTCAGAGCTCCATCCAAACTCTATTTCTTGCCTCTGGGTTGATCAGATATCCATCACAGTTCCCATAGTTTTCCTGGAGCATTACAACTTGTATTGCACAATTACCTGTTTTGGGGGGTTTAACTTCAATCCTCCCCTTAGAACCTTTTGATGTAAAAATGGTCTATACACATCTGTAAAAAAAATGAAAGTAAATATTGTCCAAAAAGCAACAGACAACAAAATTATATAAATCCTGCACCTTCTTTTACTTTTGATTTTTTATCCTTAGCCACAACATCCAATGATTATTTGGTCCCCAATTATCAGAGTGATGCTGGCAGACAGCAGCTCCCAATAGAAATTGGGCAATGAAAACATAGTGAGAGTGAAATAGTTTCACTATTTACACAGGGTTTAAAACAAAGACAACCAGCCTGAGTGGTTTTTCCAAGCACAGTGACTAGTATCCCTTGGCAGGTCTGACATGAGCCAGCACAGTGGAGCTTTTGCATCTCAGGCTTAATCTCCCACCCACATAAGCTGCTTTTGGAAAATCACAAACCGAGAGGTTTCAGGAGTGGAAGAGGCTAACAGATTCCTACCCACTCATAATTTTTTTCCTGAGGTGATGGCGATGTCCCCATAGTAGTGTGGGGACACCTCACACCAGGAATCATCTTCTGCTGTGAGAGTTTGAGTGGAGCATTGGGTAGGGCTCCCATGTTCCTCTCCTCCAGCTGCAGAACAGGATGTGGAGCTGAGTATAAAACCAAATAAAAGCATGAAACCCAAAGCCAGAGATTTATTTTGTGCCACAGCATTGCTGTGTGTCCGGCAAACATCCCAAAAGCTGCTGTTCCAAGAAAAGCAGGTGTCCAAGGGGGGCTTTTCATGACTTTTCTTTTAGCAGCTCTTATTGTAAAAGGATCATTTTTTCCAGAATAATTTCCTCACTGAAAGAGGGCAGAGATTTACAAATTCCATAACTTTTTTAAGCCTGCTCTTGATAAATTTGCTGAGGGATTGAGACAGGTATACTCAAAACCTGATTGAAAGACACATCTCTATGGATTGAGATAACCTGGCTGCAGTTTTGTGCAAGTCCCTGCTTGTGGATTGGGAAAGGGAGAATTTTGTGTAGTAAAATGTACTTTTTACATGGAACCATAGGAATGTTTAGGTTGGAAAAGATCTCTAAGATTGTTGAGTCCATCCACAAACCCAGCACCGCCTTGTTCACCATCAAACCATGGCCCCCTGTGCCATACCTGGAGTATGGAGGGTGTGCTGCTGGAGGCTGCCCACGTGCAAAGGGGAATTGTAGCTGTAGGAATCATTCCCTCTGGGGTGTGAAAAGTGCTGTGCTGCTGCTCGGCAAGCTCCATCTTTTGGAGCATCCTGGGTCACTGTACTCCTTGGAAGTGCTCCTTGGGACTCTGCTCACCTGGTTTAACAGCTCTCACTGCATGCAAGTAGCAGTAGATGCCATCTCTCTCCTGTCTCTGCTGTGTCCCTCTTCTCCTCTGCTCCCCAGCACTGTTTGTAACTGGTGGTCAGGATTTTCACCCCTCATATGGTAAGTTCTGCTTTCTAGGCCAACACTACCCCGATGTCGTGTACTCCACGCTACCCTCCATCTGTGTGTCCTGACGACGTGTCCAGTGTTTCCATCTGTATTTTGTATTGCAGGTTTGGGACCAGCCCTTTGGCTTGGGGCTTTTTTGTGTCCGGTTCATCACAAGTAGCAAAACGTAGGGACGGTTTATTCGTATTTATTAGCAGAGCCCAGTCGGGTGTTGCAGATGGCAGAGCAGCCTGTGATAGAGATGGACTGGTGCCTCTTGGGGTGTTTTGGGTACAAACACAGGAGGTTGATGTCTATGCAGACGCATTGGTTGTGTCTTGTGATAGTCACATGAAGGCAAGTCTGGCATCTGCCATGTGCAGGCTGCTTCCCATGCCAGTGAATAGCTCTTCCATACAGCTCCAGCCTCCAGCTTCGACTTTCCAAAACAGCCTCTTTCCATGTCCTGCTCAGCAGCCGAGGCTGCTGGCTGGATAAAAGAGAGATCGCGTGCAGCCCCATTGAGCCAAGCATGTGATGGGTCACGAGCTGCACTGCCTGTTTTGCCCATTTTTTTCTTGGCCATCAAGTCACTGATTGTGTGCCCCAGCTGGTGAGTGGAGGCCCACTGGAATCCAATGCTCCTGACCCACACCCGGGGTATCCCAGAGCATCCAACACCCAGAGCATCTGCAGCCGGAGCTGAAACCCATGGGGCACCAGTACATGAGATGGCTGCTGCAGGTACAGTTGACTCCGAGGTTCTTTAAGGATTAAGAGCTTCCTGATAAGACCAAGATTGAAGTTTTTTGGCTGGTGAATAGCCAAGGATTAACCTACCTTGCAATGAGACACAAGGGCTGTTCCTGTCACCACATGTTAATACCACTTTTGTTTGATACCTAAGCCTGGAGAGCTTTCCTGCAGCAGCTACATAAATGAAAAGCCTTGGCTAGAGGAATCACAGCAGAAATACCCTCTGGAAACATCCGTAGAGAGAGTGGGACCTGGATAAGGAACCTGTCGTTTTGCTCCACCCTCCACACTAAAGCCATGAATTGACAAACAGGAGTCCAAGTACCTGCCAGCAGCCAATCCCAAGCACAGCTGAAGAGCCAGCAATGAAAGAAGGTCTCTTGTCCTAAGCCATTCAGAGGGAGCCTCAGGAAGTTCTTCCATGCAGCATTCACTGAGCTGCAGGAAGTTTTTTCCATGCAGGATTCAGCACTGCTGCTTGCTGGGATAAGTCCCTTGGCCGTAGTTACCTTATGGGTGGGTGAAACACAGGTTACTCTGTCAGAGTTAAAATACTTGGTCCCTGCCTCATCCAGGAGACAACTTCAGACCCCCAGTTATTGCCATTTGCCCTCATGATGCTTTGTGGTGTTCCCTAGCAGGGGATTTTCTGGTGCAGATGCTCATCTTGACATCTGAGAAGCTTCCCATCCTTTCCCTTCAGAGTTTCCTGGCAGAGAACCTCAAACAGAAGGATCTCATGCCAAAAATGCCTTTTAGTCCTTATTTACTAAAGCTGGAAATTGAAAAGGTTGAAATTACTCAAGAACAAAATAATATTATGGGGGCAAATATTTAACAGATCATTTTTAAAACAAGTAGTAGGTTTGGGCTGGATGGAGATCACTTGTATAGGTTTTGAATTGCTTTTTTCCCAGTATCAATCCACAATTTCTGTGTGATCATCACCTAAATGTAAGAATGACAGGAACAAAATCTGTTTCATGGTTTAGGCAGTTCCTGACTTTCCCAGTGGTAAATTTGCCTTGCATGCTGCCATCTCCTGGCTGGAAGAGATGTTAGTCGCGGGGGGGAAATAAAACATGGAAAAAGAGTAAATATGGCAAATGTGAAACCCCCCCTGCAGCCTATTTTTTATAGAATTTTATTTAAAATATTTTTAAAAGAAGTAAAATAATGGCTTTAAAACATACAGCATTCAGTTGAGACATTGAGGTGATAGGAAAGCTACAGGAGATATTTTACCATCATCTCCCAAATCCTTTCATACAACCTGATTCTCCACTTTCCTTATGCTGAAAGTTTCTCCTCCAGGAGTCCAGCTCCCAAACCACAGCTGCAATTGGAAAATAGAACAAAAATTTAGATATTTTTTAAATATGGCAAGTCTATTTCTGGGCTACTTCATGGGATCCTGTTAGGTTGAAATACTGCAAATTCATCCTACCCTTAAAAAAGATCCAAGGACATTTTAAATGGTGGCAAAGGTGGAGTTATTTTCTATTAAAGCTGCAATATTTCTTTGTTAAAGGGTTCGTTTTGATGTGTCCTTGGCACAAAGACTTTGGTCTTCTTTTCTGTAAAGTGCTCAGCAAGAGTTGGAGGAGGAACCTCTGCTGGGACAGATCCAGGTGGTTGAAGGTTTCCTTGGGGAATCACTTCATTGTGGCTAAAAGGACACTCTGGGTGGACAGCTGGAATGTCTGGATGAAGATGGTGGAAGAGCTGTGCAGGCTGAGCAATAAGGACCCACAGCTTGGTGCAAACTGATTTTCATCACAGATTGCTCAAGGGAAAAAAAAGATTGGACCTCGCTGGAGAATTGGAGCAAGGGAAATGCCTCTCTTTTCTAGGAATCATTAAAATATTTCTCTAGGGGCTCACCAGCACTGTAGGTTTCCGCCTGTAGGCAAAGAGAAATAAAGATGTAGGAGATTAAATAGCCGATTTTTGATAGGGAAAAAAAATCATCTGATATCCCAAGCGCTGTCTTGTTTTTAAATGCTTCGTGCTTGGAATCGTTACAGACCGTGCAGCGATTCACCTCCGGGGAAGGCCAGGCCAAACTGCACAAAACCATGTCCCAGGGGGAGATTGGGAAGCTGGCGGCCACACAGAAGAGTCTGACTCCAGATGGGAGGTAGGAATCACAGCTGGAGATGGCAGACAAGTCCTTCCTGTGTCCCTCTTGCTCTCCATCACCTTGTTTTGCTGCCCAGGCTCCTTTGGAGCTCCACCTGCAGTTACCCATCCCACCTTTTCTACATGACCATGAACAGACCCAATTAAAAGAGGTGTCTGGCTCACACCACAATTAAGTTTTGATAACATGGGCCACACGTCCTGTCACAAACCACCCAATCCCATGCATGAAACTGAAGTTTCTCGCCTTTGCTGAGGATGAGTAGCCACGTTTCCTGGTAGAAATTGCATGGATTTATCTCCTCAAGCACCAGGAAGGTCCAAGAGATTGAGGCAGTTTTGAGTAGAAAGACCTTTCCTAGTTAAGGCAGTTCCTCTTTCCGTGACTTATTTCCAGGCCTCAACGAGCCAAGATGAGGTTTTGGGTGAAAGGAAAGCAGGGGGAGAAGAAGACCCCCCGGGAGAAGCTCGCTACCCAGTCTGAGCTGCTGGAGCTGTATGCGGAGCAGGAAGCCCCTGATAGGGAGGCCATTCCTGGCTTGCATCTTGGCGAAGGTACATGGTGGGGGGACACGGGACCAGTTGTTAGGAGAGAGAAACTGGGTTGGGAAACTGGGGTATGTCCATGCTGGTTTGTGTCTCTTAATTCATGGCTGGTGTCAACCCAGAGCAATTGCAAGTAGGTTAGAGGGTGGGATCCATAACGGATCTCAAGAAATTCCATGTTGCTAATCCTTCCAGCCACCATCTGGACATGGACAGATGTTTCCTCTCTTGAGGGAGGAAATAAACAAAGCAGAAATGACATTTAATCTTCTGTGAGTTCTACACTGTGCTTTCCTCCTCCAAAGGTTTATTCCAATGCCCATCTCCCTGGTTTAGTGTCACAATTATTTTTCATCTGCTCCTCAGTCTTTTTCCCTCTTTTCATTTATCACCAGCAGAGTTAGGTCCTCATCACCTGACACCCCCACGGAGTCCTGAGCTGTCGGGCATCTACCGGCGGGAATTCAAGGAGAACAAGGAACCCTCTCCCAAAGTGAAGCGCAAGCGCAGCGTCAAGATCAGCAACGTGGCTCTGGAGCCCGTGCAGTGGCAGAACGACTCCCTGCAGATCATAACCAGTGCCAGCGACCTGAAGAGCATGGATGAGTTTCTCCTGAAAAAGGTAACTCCTGCCCTCACTGCTCCATAAATCAGCACAGAGATCCAAGAGCAGAAGGAGGCAATAAAGTCAGAATGATCCTGTGGGTAGCTGAAGTAATGCTAATAATTCATCTAAGGGTGCCAGGGCAGGTCTAGAGAAGTTTCTGGTTTTCATGCAGGAGAAGCCACCTGGTGATCATGGTGGAGCAGCTGCTTCTTAGCGCTGCTTCATCTCACGCCAGCTCAGCTGCAGCAAAAGGGACATGGGTGCAAAAACCCCCTTGTTTTCCCAGATGAATGAACTGGACAACGAGGATAGCAAGAAGGACACACTGGTGGATGTCGTGTTCAAGAAAGCACTGAAGGAATTCCGACAAAACATCTTCAGTTTTTACTCCTCGGCATTGGCGGTAAGCGACCAGATGATGGGTGAGACTTCCACCTCCAGGAGAAACGGGATATTCTGGGTCCTCCTGGTGGTACACGTGTTGCCAAGCCTTCCATTTCTGGTTTGCTCATCCCAAAGGATGGATGTGCTTCCTTTATATTCCAGGCCCATGATCTAAATTTGGACTAACTCTTCCTCATGAGCCAGCTTTCAGGATACATTGGGTGTAAATTCCTGATCCTCATTACAGCTCTGTTCCCAGCCAAAGTGGAGATGACAGAAAGTCAATAAACTCCAATTTGTCACCCAAAGTGCCTGGAAACCTTTGCGTTACCTTTGCGAGTGGTGATGTGTGATCCTTGTATCGTTCTCATTATCACATTTGGATTTTCCCCAAGCAGCTGAAAGCGAGTGAGGCTGAAATAATTGTCTGGAGAAGAAAAAGTCTCCAGAAAAGTCTGGGCCATATAAAAATCACTTTTTGCTTCTGTTTCCTTAAAAGATGGACGATGGGAAAAGCATCCGCTACAAGGACCTCTATGCCTTATTCGAGCAGATTCTGGAGAAGACCATGAGGCTTGAGCAGAGGGACTGGAGTGAGTCTCCAGTTAAAGTCTGGGTCAATACCTTCAAAGTCTTCCTGGATGAATATATGCTAGAGTACAAACCCCTGGACTACACTGCGGGGAAGGTACTCGGCATTTTTCTTAAACGCCCTTGAAGGTTTGGGAACTGTCTTTCTGTGGGGTTGTGCCTCTACAGACACCTGGGACCCTCTGTTGTCTTCTCTGCTTTAAGCTGAGCTGAACAAGGCAAGGTGGGACTCACTGGTTGTGTGTCACTGGGGTCAGCCATCCCCAGATCACACTGAGCTGAGCTGGGCTTGGCCAATGCCAAGGATTAGATGTTATCTTCAGGGCAAAGCTGCAACCAACTGTGGATGGTTGGAAAGGCAGCTCTTGGTGCTTCTTCTGTAGTTCTGGGGGGTTTGTTCAAACTTTGAGAGACACTGAAAGAGATACACCCTCTCAGGTCTCCTGAACACTTCCCAAGTGACCATACACATCACCATGGGTTGGGTTGCAGGAGAAGGGGACATGGGCAGTGGCTCAGGTCTAGGTACAGTTCTTAGAGCAGAAAGAGCCTGCACTGTGTCACAGACCTGATCTCACTTCCTTCTCCGTATTGTCTGCGAGGCCAACCACGGGATCTGAGGCTGGGCTTGAGAGATGGTGTCTATTGTACAAATATCCCATCTCCTGGCTCTTCTGCTCCGAGGCCTCTCCAGCCTCCTCTCCAGGGAGGTTTTCTTCAGAGCAGGCTGAGCATGGTGTTCCCCTTGAGTCACTGCTGACGGGGTCAGAGCTGGAGCAGCAGCTACTCCCAGCTACAAGATGAAGATGGGGAGCTGTCCAGGGAAGTTCCAGAAATGGAGTGATCCATAGGAAAGTCTTCTAAAGTGACTCTTCTGGGGCTTCAGGTGCACTGGAGGATGGGGCTGGAAGGCACTGAACAATGTTAGATATGAGCCCTCTGTGCTCTTTACCTGGCAAAATTGCCTGAAAATTGAGTTAAATCTTTTTCCTTCACCAGATGCCAAAAACAGAACGAAAAAAGAGAAGGAAAAAGGAAGCAGATGTGGTGAGTTAAGCCTGGACATTAAAAAATCAGTGTCCTTGGGGTCAGAATGTCAAGAGACCAGCTTGTAACATGTCCTGGCCTGAGATCTGAATGTCAGCCCTCAAAGGACATGTTAGAAAGACGTTTGAGGTGGATTTGCTTTGCTCGATCAAGGATCACTTGGATTGGCTCTAAAAACACATCCCTCATCAGCCAAGACATAAATGTAATGCCAAGGGTTGTTAAAGAAGGGCTTAGAGCAAAACAAAGCTAAGTTTATCAGGTGTGTTTTACATCTCAGGGATCAGACGTGGAGGATGTTACATCTCCTGTTTTCCTAGGGGATATGATGGTACTAGGAAGCGTGCAGGTGCAGAGCCAAAAAAGGGGGCCACAGATGCATAGAAAACCTTCTTAACATGAAGAAGTTGAGCTGCCAAGCTCAGTCAAAGAGTTTCCAACCTGCTTCCATGATGGTTCAGCTCCCCTACAAAAGGGATGTTGGTTTGAGTTGTCTATGGGGTTGCTGGGCTGAAAAGGAAACAAAAATACCAAGTAAAAGCAAGATCTAAAGTTGAAGAGCTGACTGTGACCCCATTTTGCAGCAGGCTGAGCACCAGCTCCCTTTTCTCACCACCCAACCTCTATCCTCCAGGTGGAAGAGCACAATGGTCACATTTTCAAGGCGACCCAATACAGCATCCCTACATACTGTGAATATTGTTCCTCCTTGATCTGGATCATGGACAGGGCTTCTGTTTGTAAATGTAAGCATCCTTTCTTTGATCATTTTCTTGTGCTTCTATCATGGTGATGAGTTTGGGGATTTTGAAATGTGTTTACTGCTGTTTCCTCCAACCCTGCTCAAATAATTTTGATTTTTCTAACACCTTTAGGGAGAGCTTTAGGGACAGGTCTTAAGGTTTCTGAAGTCAAGTAGCAAGTCCATCCCAGCAGTCCTTCCTGGCACAGTTAATGAACTTTGTGTTACACATCTTATCCCATCAGGTTATGTGGCCATCCCATAAGGTCAGACACATTTAACTGTCACAGCAGGAAGGACAGTAAAGTCAGGTATGGAAATGTGTCCGTGGGATGCCTGTGGGGATCCTGACCTTGGCAAACTCATTGGCTTCGCCAGTTTGACCTCCAGGCACTTGAATTTTTGGGGTGATCAGGAAAATGGGGAAGGGAAGATAGGAAAGGGTGAGCCATGTCTTTTTGGAAAAACCCAGGAGATGGATCAACCTTTTCCATCATCCCTCCTCCATTTCTGTGATTAGGCTGGCAGCGTCAGCCCTGGAGTATTTCAGGCCCAGTGCAGGAAGAATACAAATGAGGTGCCATTTCCAGTCTCTGAGGGTATCTGTGTCTGATAGCTCAGGGCAACTCATGGATTATATTCTGAGTTGATCTGTCGGAAGGGAGAGGGTTTAATGTTCCACAGATGTAAATAGGGCACCTTTCATTTTAAAGGCTTCATTAATTTAGTTTGAGTGGATCTAATACAGACTTGGTCCCTGGAAACTGCAAACACAACATGTTTTTGATTTGGTAATTCTGAGAAGTGCTACTCAGTTCATATGAATTCCTGTTTCTCCATCAGCGTGACTTTTGGGATAATTAAACAATCCTTTTCTCCATTGCAGTATGTAAATATGCTTGTCACAAGAAGTGCTGTCTTAAAACCACAACCAAGTGCTCCAAAAAGGTAAATATCTCTCATTGCTTTGCTTTCATTAAATACCTTGAGACAATGATCCCAAGTTTTTATAAAAATTATTGGAGGTGCAAAACTTGATAAAATGCTGGAAATAACCCTTCTTTGAGCAGGAGCTTAGGCCAGAGACCCCCAGAGGGCTCTCCAACCAGAGTTTTGTAGATATTTTGGGAATTACACAGTGATGAGTCACTGTAGATCTGCCCAGTCATGCAGCAGATGTCGCAGTGTCATTCCCTGCCTTGTAACCACACGGAGTAATAGGAATTTCCCTCGCTTTGTAGCTTTTAAGGATTTGGAAATGTGGGGTTATTATACAGGCTTTTTCTCACACCAACAGTCCTTGCTTGACACGGCTGAGTGAGGAAGGGCAGGTGGAGGATGTTCACTGCCCTCTTTAGAGGGGAATTAAATATTGTTTACTGGATTTAAGGGTATGGGGAATAGGGAATGAGTGCAGCAGGTCTTCCCAGCTAACAATGAATCATCAGGATTTGGTGGGGGTTTTTTAAATAGCTTATTTTGTGCCCAAAAGAAGGAAATAGAGTCAAGATAATAATGAGTGGAAAGTTTTATCAGCTCCCTGGGAGGCTTCTCAGGGGAGAACAACCTCCACAATACACAGCCCCCAGAAAGCTGCATGAGTCCATTTTTCCCAAGGAATAATCTGAATATATACATTGAAGATGTGTGTGTATGAATCTGTTTGTATTTTGAATATATATAGAACTTCTGCTGCACTCTGACCCTTTCCGGCACTACTTCTGCAAGAGCTGGGAACGCCTCATAAGAGTTTGTGCTCTAAAATTTGGGAAGTTCATTGAGATCTCTGATTAATTTTTTCAGACATTCTTAGAGCTGCCTTCTTTTTTGTGATTTCCCAGCACAAGGAAGTTTTTGTGCTGCACCCAAGGAAGCGAGTTCACTGTGTCTTCATGGGTAGCTTTGCACTGGGCAGTTAGAAGTTCTCTAGGAAGGCTCCAGTTTCTCTGTGCTTGGTTAATTTGCGTTCTTAGAGTTTGTGGGAGCTACAAACCATGGGTCTTGAGAAAGAAACAACATGGGGATCTTCCACACATCTGCTCCTAAGGATCAATGAAAGGGTGACATAGAGTGGGAAAAAAAGAAAAATGCAGGACTGATTGTCAGGGGGACTACTGCCTTGCTGAAGGCAGAGTTGCATCTCACCTTTCTTTGGCTAGGGCTAAGAATTTGTGTCAATATTTTATTGGATCTTTTGACTTTTCCCATCCAGAATCTCCTGTGCAGGAGGACTTTCTTCACATTTGAATTTGCCAGATATCAGCTCTCCAGTGAGCATTTGCAGCTGGCAAAAGGGCCCTTCCTGACAGGTGTAGATGGGTCTTTTCATGTTCTTTTTTTTTGATGTCTTGTTTGTTCACTGATATTTTGTAACTGTCAATGCTTCGAGTTGATCTAAACACCCAAGATTCAGATTTGCCTGTTCTGCTTTGTGCATCTTTAGGGGGTGAAATCAACCCTGGAGATAGTGCCAGAGGAGCACGAGGTGGAGGAGGACCATGCCCAGCTTTGCCAGGCTGGGAATATAACTACAGTGGGGTGGTTAAAGAAAGAAAATCCAAACTTTTTTGCCTTCAGGTGCATGTTCAGAGACCGGGTTAGCATTGTAAGACCTGTGTCCTGTCCTGTCCTCCTTCATTAGACTCACACATCTCCTGGATCAGCCAAAGGACTCTGAATAATCGGATCCAAACCTGCACCAACATTGCATCCCAGAAGGATTTTAATCCCTTTTTCCCTTTTCTTGTGCAGCACGACCCTGAGCTCTCACCACGGCAGTTCGGCGTGGAGCTGTCCCGGCTGACCAGCGAGGAGCGGGCAGTGCCTCTGCTGGTGGAGAAGCTCATCAACTACATTGAAATGCATGGGCTGTACACAGAGGGCATCTACAGGAAATCAGGATCCACCAACAAGATCAAGGAGCTCCGGCAAGGCCTTGATACAGGTAAGAGGAGCGGGGAAAATATCCTACATGGAGAGGAAAATCTCCACAGCAGCAAAGTTGGATGGGAGGCAGGTGGAATGCTTCCGCATTCCTGACTCTGGGCTGTGCAAGGAATGATTTCACATTAGCAGCCATAACTCAGGTCACCCACTCATGGGGTTTTTGGGAGTAATCCACGAAGAAAAGTAATTCTAATTGAGGGAAAATGCTGCCTTACTTACTAGCAATCAGTGAGAAAAGAAATCCTGGTCCCACCTGAAGTTATTTGCCCTGGAAAGTATATTTCTCTTAATTTTACCATGTGGAGCTGAAATCAGGTGCTGGATTTGTTGCCATTAAAGGCATGTAAACATTTTTTATTTTAGAATACTTGATCATAGAACAGTTTGGGTTGGAAGGGACCTTTAAAGGTCACCTTGTCCAGCCTTGGGTTTCGTATTGATCATTGTCTCTTGTTCTTTTCCTTCTTGCTTCATCTGGTGCCAAACCCAGACATTGATAACGTGAATTTAGACGACTATAACATCCACGTCATTGCCAGCGTGTTCAAGCAGTGGCTCCGAGATCTGCCCAACCCCCTCATGACCTTTGAGCTCTACGAGGAGTTCCTGCGGGTGATGGGTGAGGAGCTTCCCTCAGTACCCCATTCCCTTGGTGAAGGGAAATGGTGGCCACTTTTAGTGACAAACTTTTGATTCGCTCTTCAGGCCTGAACCAGCTGGTTTTGCCAAATTTTATTTACCTGGTTTCAAAGTCTGATTTTTTGGCTATAAAGGGGTTTTTTGTGCAAAACCTCAAGCAAATTGGTCTCAATTTGGTGGCTTTTGCATTATGGTTCAGCTAATTTTAGCCCCAAAGTTTTATCTTTTAAGTAGAAGCTGCCCCTAAACGCTGGTGGTTTCTCCACAGGCCTCCAGGAGAGGAAGGAGACAGTGCGTGGGGTGTACTCAGTCATCGACCAGCTCTCCCGCACCCACCTCAGCACCCTGGAGCGCCTCATCTTCCACCTGGTCAGGTATGCTGGGCCTGGGCAGCTTTAGGCAAAGGCAGGATGGTCAGGCATCCTTCCCACCAGAAGAGCTGAGGCTTTTGCATCCGCCGTGTCTCCCAGCAGGCGGCCACAGAGCTGTTTCTCCAAGGGATGTTCTGTTGTTGAGTGACCTCTGCTGTGCTCTGGTCAGTTGTGGTTCCTACGGCTCTGTGGTCCCTCTCACCACTGCAGGGACATGTTTTTGGGTGGAAAGGGCTGGTTGTTGCCTTGGGAATATCTAAGATGTCTTGAGGTTTGTCTTTCTCCCTCACAGCAAGATTGCATCATAGAAATATCACCTTGTCTCTTCATCCATGACCATGTGCAAGAGGTGCAGTGGAGGTGTCTCCACCTCTGACTTCTCTCTTAATCCCTATTTTTTCAGGATTGCCCTCCAAGAGGAGACCAACCGCATGTCAGCAAATGCCTTGGCCATTGTGTTTGCTCCCTGCATCCTCCGCTGCCCCGACACAACAGATCCACTACAGAGCGTTCAGGACATCAGCAAAACCACCACGTAAGAGCCCCGGGCTGCGTGAGCCAGCTCCACCATCACATCACCATTCACATTTTAGTAACCCCTAGGATGGTCAAATGGCTCAAAAATTAAGAGCTCTTGCATGAAGTGATAAACACATACTAATTTATGCATCTAAATGCAAATGCATCTGCATGAAGATATTTCAAATTCTCTCAATCACCAAGAAGATGTTAAATGAGGATTTTTTAGTGATGGAAGATCCCCAAGAGTGTATAAGCTTCTGTTCCTGCCTGGCAGGAAAAGGTGGAGCTTGTGCCGACATGGTTTTATAGTTAATGTAGTTCATTTTTGGCAAGCAGATCTTGATTCTTACTTGATTTTGGCTTTTTTACTGAAGGAGGTGAGTTGTTTGGTCTGCAGCAATAGTAATATTAATATACTTTTATGTATGGTGTTTGCCATAATTGGAAAGTTTTTACAGAGAAAAATGAAGCACTTGCCCAGATTCTGTTTGGCTCATACTAAATAGGTTTTAAAATAGATACTGGAGTCAATTACAATAATGAAAACCCTCTAGTGAAGGGCTGGGCTACTGAAAGAGGTGGTTTTACCTCCAGTAAGTATTAAAATTGTTGAAGACCAGAACATGTTTGAAGACCCAGCTGATAGGAACACCTGTCCTTTAACAGGATTTCATTGTAGTTTCTCCCTCACACTTCAGCCCCAGCACATCCTCTCATTTTATTACAAGGAAAAGACTATTTTTTTTCCCAAACACCTGACAACATTAAACAGTTGGCTCAGTTACACAAGCTGCTGCAGAGTTACTGCATGCAAGTGAGTTGGAATCAGCCTGCCTTCTCCAGGTTTGTATTCCACTACTCCCTCTTCCAAGGTGGGTAAGTTTCTCTGGTGGGATCCTTGGCGATCTTTAATATCTCTAGGCTGTTCCTCAATCCATCCATAGCCCGTGATCATTGTTTTTAGGAGAATTTTAACCACCTTCTGGCTTCCAACTGGAGCTTTCTCCTCCATGCTCTTCCATCAGGGCAGATCTTCAAAATAATCCTTTCCTTGTAATAAATTGAGAGGATGTGCTGGAACTAAGGGAGAAGCTACCAGGAAATCCTGTAGAAGGACAAGCCAAGACAAGACAGAGCAACCCAGATCAAATGCCTTCCTCCTCCCATTTGTCTTTTGGGTTTTTTCTCCCTTAGTTGCGTGGAATTAATTGTCATCGAGCAGATGAACAAGTACAAGGCTCGTCTCAAGGACATCAACAGCCTGGAGTTTGCAGAGAACAAAGCCAAGAGCCGCCTCTCCTTGATCCGCAGATCTATGGTGAGATGCCAAAGCCCTCTCTGTCCCCTCCCTGTCCTCTCCTTGCCCCTGAAGCCACCCTACCTTATCTTCTCCTGCTTATCCCAGCCTCCCAAACCTCTCGCAAACTCCCACACCATCTCCACCAGGACAGGGACCCTCAGCCCTGTGGTGGCTCTTCACCTTTGCAGGGAGTCATACCAAAGCACAAGGAGGCAGGAACAGTCCATGGAATCGTCGCTCCTGCTCAGATGTTTCTAATCAGCATTTCCACCTTCATTTGAGCTTGTTTGGTCCTGAGCTGAGTCAAGCCTTTCAGTGACCAGCTCAACATCACCCCAAGGGTGACCTGGACCATTGTTTTCTGTGCTCAGTCACATTATCTGAACCCAAAATGAGTTCCCCAAAGGCTCTCCCTGCTCCCGCACTGCCTTTTTGGGAGCCTCAAACCCATCTCATTGAGCTTGCATGCTTGCGGGGGGCCGGCAGGCTATGGATGCACCTGTGCTTGGCTTGTTGGGCTGCGGGAGAGGGACGGACATGGCACAGCACCGTCAGCACAGACTTGGGCTGAGGAGCCGAGCGGCCCCTCTGCTTGGAGCTGGCCCCTGTGATCCTCAGGGACTCTTTGCTTCTGCTTTTTGGGGATGAAATCCAAGCAGGAGCTGTCCAAGACTGTGGAGCTGGTGCTGCAGAGCTGCCCCACTCACCTCAATTAACCGAAAAAACAAACTGAGCAAAACGGGTTTTTGGAGGGGCATGTGCACTCTAACCTTCTGCTTTCCTTTTCATCTCCTCTCTAATCCAGAAGCCCGTACTAATTGCAGTTAGATTTATGAGCATAACCCGCAGTTCAATCCCGGTATGTATCAACGGCAGCCGCCGCGTCCCTCATTGTGTGTCACCGTCGCTCATTCCAGCTCTGTCCCACTGGCCATTGTCCGTGACCTGTCCGGTCCCACCGCTCCTTGGAGCCGCCGTTCCTCCAGCAGGTCCCCCGGGCACAGGAGTTTGGGGCTGGCGCTTGGCCATCCCTGCACGCAGCTCCTCAGAAATGCATTTCCCACCCCTTTTCCCTTCCTACTTTAATTTTCTGATTTATTTTCTTTTTCCATCCTGTGCTTCCCTCTTTCTTACTTTGCTTGACTCATCCCTTCCCTTCCCGCCTCAATTTCTCCTCGCTCAGGATGCGTTTCAGCATCAAGTTGCTTTCACAGCGCTGCTGTTTCTGAAGATGGTGGATAAAACCCTCAGCTTGGATGCCTTGAAGACCACTAGGCATCCAAAGGTCTCCTCCACTTTCTTGGAGGAGGAGCCCCACCACCGTAAACAGAAAGTCAGGACACCCAGGTTTGAATGAGGAGGAGTCCAGCAAGCCCTGTATTCCCCAACTCCATCCCATCTTGAGTTTGAGTTCTGTGAGATTGTGAGAGGAAAGAAAAGCACCTGCAGGATTTTGGGAATGCTCATAGGACTGCTTCCTTTCCTAACAGGCTCAGCCCATGATGAAAGTTCCCTCAGGTTGCCCCCATTCTTCCACATCCAGGAGTGTCAGGAGGTGCAGAAGAGCAAAATTAGAGCTCTGCTCCCTTGAGCACGGAATTTCTCAGGAGCTTAAGTCCATGAGCCAGTGGGATCTTGGGGCTTTTGGCTAATAGGATTCAGGGAGCTGTACTTCAGCTCAGGAGCCCACGTGAAAAGTGTCATCAGAAGAACACCGGGGTGCAGGAGAGGTTTTGCTGACAAAGAAAGATCTCTGAGATACGGCATTAAAAGATGAAAGGGTTAAAATGGAGAAAATCTTACTTTTAAAGGGAAAAAGGGAGGATCCTTTATCCTGAAAACCTGCTCTGGGCACATGGAAGGCCCAGGGATGCTACAGTTATGGGGTTAAATAGGGGAGCAAAATTGAGCTGCAGCAAGCTCTTCAACCCCAAGGAGAAGCAGGTTCTTTCTGGATGATGGTTGTCAAGGAAGGGCAGCAAGTGATGGACGTCTCCTAGTCCTGGTCATGTCAACATCTGGAATGTAGAACATGAGATGTCTGGTCATGATAATGGTTAAGATAAAAGCTGTTTAATCTCTGCCATGTCCCTTATCTCCAAGAATCTTCCTTTTCCTTCTGCTCCGTGGAGCAGGTCTGTAGAGCTGGTCCTCAGAAGGTTAAAACAGTCGCATATATATATCTCTCCATCTGTACCACCACCGTTTGCATCCGTTTTCAGTTTCAGTATTAAAAAAGGAGATGGTTCTTCAGAGATGCATTAAATTAGAGCGAGTTCAGCTGTGGGCACAAAGATCCGCATTGATTGTCTTACTATGGGCCACTGGAGATGGTTCTGGTTTCTGGATCTCCTGTACATGAGACATGGCAGGGCATGGACAACATGATTAGGTGGGAGCTCCTGTTTGCTGAAGGGGTCAGTGAGACCCTTGTTATGCTCAGGAAATACCAAGGATGAATGAGGGAAGGATGGGAGGCTTTATCCAAGGATAAAATGGGAGCAAGGTGCCCTGAAATCAAAGCCTTGGTGATGTTCCCACCCAAAGCCACCATCAAGCTTCCCATTGCACAGGCTGTGGGCTTTGTGGGCACCCATCCTGCCAGCTGGGCTTGCTCGGAGTCCAAGTTGCACTTGGTCCATCAGCATCATCCTCACCCCTGCCTTCCTCACCACTTCCATCCCCAGCCTCTCCACTATGTTGAATCCTTCTGGTACTTCTCCCAGCCTGAGGTTTTGGAGGGCCTGGGGTGCATCCGGCAGTGGCACACTGAGGACCGATGTCTGGGGCCTTTTTCTTCACTCCTTGGGAGAGCAGCGTGGTTGGCACCTGAGTGTTTGCCACATCACCTCAGCTGCTGGTGGTGACACCACTGTCTCTCTTCAGGGCAAAGGGCGCATGCGGCGCGGCCCCTACCCCAGCCCCGCGTCCCCTGTCACCGGGCGCTTGCCCTCAGTGACGGATGTCCCTGAGGAGACCATGAGCAGTGAGGAGGCCATGGAGATAGAAGTGACAGAGCAGCAGCAGGTGGCCATGCAGCAGGAGGAGAAGGTGCTGACTGAGCAGATCGAGAGCCTGCAGAAGGAAAAGTGAGTCTGGCCGAAGGTTCATGCCACATCCCCAACCTCTGGATGTTGCTTGACATCATATGGTTAAAAACTGGAGGGCTCCACCCCTCCGTGATCTCCTGGTGCGTGTGTGCATCCCTTTCTCCTCTCCACCTTTTTGGTCCCGTTGGGTCAATGGGGCTGGGTTGGCTTTGCAGGGAGGAGCTGACATTCGAGATGCTGACACTGGAGCCCCGCGCCTCCGACGACGAAACCCTTGAGTCCGAAGCCTCCATTGGCACCGCTGACAGCTCCGAAAATTTGAACTGCGACTCTGAAGGAGCCTTCTCCGATCGCTCGGGTAAATCCAGGTTTTCTCGGCTTTATGATGGAGTGGTTTGGGTTGGAAGGGACCTTCAAAGGTCATGAAATCCATCTCCCTGCCATGGGCAGGGACACCTTCCACCTTGTTTTTCTGTCACTTTGGGAAGGGTTATTTGGGATTTTCAAGTTTATTTAAAGTCAACAGTTTAAATGTGTGCAGAGAAGGGGGTTAAGGGTTCAAGCACATGGCCTTGGGGGGATAGGTGGGAGCAGCCAGGGTTGGTGGGGAGGTGAACATTCTTCCAGCACTGCCGCATCATCTGGGGTGATGCTGCCCCCCACTGAGATGCTGGGAATGCTGTCCTGGCTTTAATAGCACGTGTGCCCAGGAGTGGGGTTGTTGGATACTGGGTGGTGCCCAGGTGTTGACCATCCATGATCCTTCTGCCCCTGCAGAGAGAAGTGTAGCACTTACCTCCCTGCGCCCTGCCAAGGCCGAGGGGCCGAGCCGGCTGCGACGGCACCCCAGGATGCGGCTGGATCCGGCAGAGCCGACTGACACTCCCATCTCCGCCTCCTCTTCCTCCTCCCAATCGTCCACCTCCTGCTTGCCCCACCTGCCCCGGAAGCGCTTCCAGATGTACTCCAAGTCTCCTTTCTACCGAGCAGGGGGACACGGTGAGGCCCCTGAAAGCCGGGCAAGCCCCGAGGGCCTGGCGGGGCCTCTGCGCTATGCTGAGGACCGGCCGCAGTTCACCACACGTGGGACCTTCAACCCGGAGAAAGGCAAACAGAAACTGAAGTGTGTGAAGACTTCCCCCCCAAAAACCAAAGAGCCCCCAGATGGGGGGCCTGGAGGGGGACGCAAGAGGAACCCTGAGGCCGATTGTGCCGCCGCCCAACCCCTTGTCCTCCTGGGGAGCAACGAGTTCATGGTCTGAGATGCTCCACCCCAGGACAGCATCTGTGCCAGGGCATCCCCCCCATTGGCAGTGCTTTGATGGCTTCCTCGTTAATGCCAGGAGATAAATTCCTCATTTAAAAGGCCGGGAGGGGACGGTTTTAATGGTGGCCTTAATGGTTTAGGGGGGTTGAGACCTTCGGGTGGCCCGGGGGTACACCAGGATGGGAGGCACTGGCCAGCTCCTGGCCCTTCCCCTCGGAGCATCCACCGCCAAATCCTTGTGCCGAATCTCCACCTGTTGGTAGGAGCAAACCAAGCCTAAAAATCCCACGGGAGCATCCCAAGCTGGCTCCGCTGCAGCCAAGCCCTCCACGCTTTAACCACCTCATCCACGCCAACGCCGAGTGCATGGTTTTTTCATTTTTTAACAAGACCTAACCACCTTTCCTATTTTTTTTTTTCTGAGACCATCAGTATTAAAAAATAATAATAATTAATAATAATTGAGGACTACTTGAAGCGATATTTGTTTATATGCCGGTTCCCAGAGTTTTGTGTAAATATATATTTTCTATTTTTTTTCATATTTTTCCCCAGACAGAACTTCTTTTTTTTTATTTTTAATTATTATTATTGTTATTATTATTTTTGGGTCAGAGAGGGGGGGAGCAATTGGCTGAGCCATCCTTGGTGTCACCACTGGTGTCACCATCCATCACTCAATAAAACATGAAGTTTTATTTTCAGCAAGAAATCCCTGGAGGTGTAATTAGCCCATCATAACCCATCATAGGACTGATTAACAATGCTAGTTAATGACTCAGCTCGTAATCCCTCTCCAGTCGTCTCATCATCATCCTCGGTGGCACCTGCAGAAGCTCTGGGTACCAGAAAAACCTCTGGAAAGGCAAAATTAGGAGCCCCAAGGACACTAATCAGATTTATAAAGGCTGGATCTGTCCTCCCAGGTGGGCTGGGCTGGGGCTTATCCTTTCCTGAAATGCCATCAAAAAATGGGAGAAAATAGCAAAAAATTGAGTTTTCCTATGTGTTTTGTCTTTTCCCGGCATGCGTGTGTTTGGCCAAGCTGCTCCTGGGTCCCCTCTCCCCCTGCCCATTCCAGGGATGGTTTATTTATTGGGGTTATTTTTTATTTGCTATTTGAAATTTGACTTTTTTTCCATGTTGAGTTTAATTTTTTTCACGTTATCTTTAATTTTTTTCCAACGGGGGAAGTGACAGATGCCACAGGGAGAGTGGGAACAGCATTGGCCTCGCCACTGCATCCCAGGAGTGTGGAGCTAGACCAAGTCAATCACCCCCATCCATGGGGGAAAATGGGATTTTCCCAGCCCCAGAGGGGAAAACAGGGCTTTGGGGACCAACCCGGATGCACTGGGAAGGCGGATGGTGACCACAACAGTGGAAGCTCCTGGGGAGCCGCCCTAAATGCTCTGGGAGGTGGGATTTGCTGGGAGCATCCAACTGCTTGGTGCCAAAACATCCTTCTGAGCCTCTTGAAATAAAAACCCCAGAATTGCCCTTAAAATGGCTCCAGTGGAGGAGATCGTGGGGACGAGTGAAGGGTCCAGCCTCATCCTCAGGTTTCTCATCCCAGTGGGATGAGAGCAGGGATGTTGGATCTGGCTTGTGCAAATATATATATATACACATATATATACATATATATATATATGTACGCATATCTATATATACATATGTGTGTGTGTGTGTATGTATGTATATGTATATATGTATAT
>WEKY01033670.1:875264-904040 GCA_013390045.1 Picathartes gymnocephalus
TAAACATATATTTAATATATGTTTAATATGTATGTTTATATATGTTTCTTCACATACATTTATATATTTCTTTATATAAAGAGTATATTTCTCTGTAAAGAAATATATAAAGGAGATATATAGTATATATAAAGAAATATATTTTCTCTCTATTTCTTCATATATATATATAAAAATGTATGGAATGTAGGGAAAATATATAAAGAAAATAGACTTCTTGACATAGATAAATGTATGGAATATATATAGAATATATAGAAAATATGCTTCTTTATATATATATATATATAATATTTGTTGTTATATGTATAAAGAAAAACATATGTAAAAGAAATATATACATATATATATAAAATCCAGCTCTGGCAGGAGCTGAGCAGGACTGGAGGGATAATGGGGTGTTCCAAGGTCCCATTCCCCCGGCACGTCCCCCGCTCCTTCCCAAGCATTCCCTGTCAGGATTTGGGGTCCCAGAGGGTTTTCCAGAGGGCTGAATGTACTGACTACTGGAGGGCTGCAAGGGGAATTATTGTTATTTTTGATGGAAAGTTTTCTAAGTAATTTATAAAGTCGCTGCTTGTAAACTAAACAGAGTCTGTATGTAAGAGGATATATTATCCCGCGTTGCCCGCGCTCAGAATTGTGTACAAACCGACAAAAACGGACAAATAAAAGTGTCATTCTGCAAAGGCCAAGAATTCCCAGTGGGACGCTGTTCCTGCTGCCCCCCTGCCCACATCCCAGGGGTCTGGGGCTTGTTCCGTGTGTTCCACAGGGTTACGAGGTTGTGGATTTTCCCAATCCCCATGCAGATAGAGCAGCTCAACATCCCGATCCCATGTGGATGGAGGAGCTGGCATGGGGAGTCGGGGCTCCAGATCACTTGTTTCATGCTGGTTATTCACATTCTCATTATTTATGTTCAGAGAATTTATATTTCTCTTACTTGTTATTCACATTATTTTTATATATGTATATAGAGGTTATTTATATACAAATTATTTTAATCGGGTAATTTATATTTCATTTATATTTAGATAGTTTATTTTCCATTTTTCTGTATTCAGATTATTTTATTTTATTTCTGTCCACATAATTTATTCAGATGATTTCCAATGAGATTCATTATGTTTCTCTTACTTATATGCAGTTTGTTTATTCCCAATTTATTTCTATTTAGATTATTTCAGATTATTTAGTTTTATTTTATTTCTAGTCAGATTATTTAATTTCATTTTATTTGTATTTGTACTATTTAATTCCCATTTTATCCAGTCAGATTATTCATATTCATTTACTTATGTTTTCAATTAATTTCTATTCAGACTATTTCAGGTTATTTAGTTTCATTATATTTCTATTTAAATTATTTCATTCAGATTCTTTCCAACAGATTATTTCCAAACATTATTTATATTTATCTTTTTTATATTCAGATAATTTCAGATTATTTATTTTCATTTTATTTTTATTCCTATTTTTCTATTAATCTTACTTATATTGATTATTTAATTCAGATTATTTATACTAATTTTACTTATATTTAGTTTATTTCCATCCAGATAATTTATTTTCAGGGTATTTATATTCAGATTATTGATTTTTATTTATTCCTATTCAGGTTATTAACCTTCAGCTGATCCCCCCAAGTCCCCCGTCCAAGGGGACCCAAGTCATTGGCACAGTCATCTGGCTGCAAAACTCTCTTTATTCCGAGTATAAAATGAGGGACACAAGTGGGAGACCCCCAAGGGTCTGTCACCGCGTGTCCCCCAGGATCTGAAATGACGGCCAGGGGGTCCTGGGACAGCATCACCCCCCAGCCAGTGTCACCCCAGGCTGGGGTCACCCCTGTCCAGTGTCAACCCTGGTCTGGGATCAACCCGAGGATGACCCGGGCTGTTGTCACCCCCAGGTGGCACCACCTTCAGCGCGTGTCCCCCCTGGGCTGGTGTCACTCCCAGGCTGGCATCATCCCTGGGCTGGGTAAGTGTCCCCCCAGGCCGGTGACCCCTGGGTGGCAGCGGGTCCTCGTGGTGCCAAGGTGCCTTTGCCTGGGTTCCTCCAGCATTTGGGACACCATCGAGACCGACCCCAGCGCGGTGCTGCCAGTGCATTGGGCACTCACTTGGGGACATCCCCCTTCCACCCCAGGGAGGCTGGTCCCACCTCCCAGCTGCCGGCAGCATTCCACAGTCCTGGACATTGCCCCAGAGATGGGACCACGGGCACCTTCACACCCCCATCTGAGGAGACCCAGGGTGGGAGTGACAGGGTGGCAGCACAGTGACAAGCCAGGTGACAGCAGGAAGGGGGTTCAGTTCTTGAACATGTCACACAGCAGCTTCTCCATAGGGGTGTTGCCGATGGTGCGGCGGAAGAAGAGCAGCTCCACGCGCTCCGAGGAGATGAAGCGCAGCGCCGGGAGGAGCAGCAGCAGCTTCCCAAACCTGGGGGATGGAGCAGTAGCCATGGGCAGGTGTCCCACCCTGGTGTCACCCCTGAGGATGTGGGGACAGCGGTACCTGACGGGTTGCCCAGGGTAGTGGGAACGGTTGTGCTGGCCCAGCATCACCTGTGACTGGTCCTGCAGGTTCTCCACCTGCTCAGGGTCCTTCAGGCCACGGGTCTCTGCAGGGACAAGGGGGTGACAGGCTGGGGAGGGGCATGGGGGTGGCCAGGGATGGATGCTGGGGGTGGCCTCACCTGGTTTGAAGAGCACCACAGCCTTCATGCAGGCGAATTCCGTGGGGTCAACAGCCAATGCCTTGAAGCGGCCAAGGGTCTCCTGCAGCGCCCGCATGTCCAGGGCAGCCGGCAGCAGCTTCCCAGGGGCCGGCTCGGGAACGGCCAGGAGCGGGCAGCTCTCCAGGGGCATGGACCACTGGATGGCACAGAGCAGGAACAGCTCACTCCATGCTTCCTCCAGCAGTATCACCTGGGGAGAGTGGGGGGAACCCTAAAACCCCTGTCACCCTCAAAGCCTCCAGGACCTGCCGCCAGCACAGCTGGTTGGGCTGAAGAGCATCTGCGGGGTAACCCTGAGAATGTCGTGGAGATGCTCCAGCCACCCCTGCTGTCTGCTACTTTTTGGGATTCCTGTTGCCCCATAGGCAGATCCCCAGTTCCTCTCAGAGATTCCCAACCCCACCTGGTCGCGGAAGGGCAGGTTGGAGAAGACGGGCAGGTTCTTGGCCCATTTCACAGCCATGAAGAGGAGACGTGCTGAGGTCTCGTAGATATTTTCGGGGCTGGCTGCCGGGTACGGCGCCACCTGATACTCGCCGGTAGCCCGCTCCGGCTCACTGCCCGTCACATCCACGGTCTCATCGGCTGCAGGGGTGGAAGAGGACACTGGTTGTCACCACACCATCGGGACATCTGCCACTCGCCCACTCCCCTCTCCACTGGCAGCCACCCACCATCCTCGGGCTCCAGCTTGGCGCAGGTCTCGGCCGTCATCAGGCTGGCCATGAAGCGATGGTTGGTGGGTGGTGTGGGCGCTCGGGGACCCAGGGTGACAGTGACAGTGGCACCAGAACCATGAGGAACTGGACAGGGTGATGGGGGGACCTCACATGTGGTGGCCACGTGCTCAGGGGGCAGCTCAGCGTCCAGCTCGATGCTGTCCAGGCGGACCTGGGCCGTGCTGCGGGGCTGGCGCTCATTCTGCACAGCTGTGAGGACAAGGTGGCATCAGCACCCGCTACCCTGCTGTCACCTCCTGCTATTCATCACTGTGTGTACCCCCCCATCTTACCATCCTTGTTCATGCCAGCCTGCAGGCACTTCTTGAGCCGGCAGGCCTGGCACTGGTTGCGGTGAGCCTTGTCCACTGGGCACAGCCCCGTCCCTGCCTGGCACCTGTGGGGAGAGGTGGCACCTGGCTGCAGGCCCTGAGGTGGCCCCTGTCCCCAAGGAGGGTCCTGCCCCCATAGGGTCCATGTTTCCCCCTATGGGTTCCCTCCACCCAACAAGTGCCCCACCACTGTGGGCACCCTGTCCCCAGCAGGTGTCCTGTCCCCACTCCAAGGGTGCCCTGTCCCAGTGAATGCTCTGCCCTGATGGCTGTTTTGTCCCCATCAGGGGCCTCTGGACACCCTCTCCAAAGGTGCCTCTTCCCCTGTGTGCCTCTCCCCTGCGTGGTTTTAAGTCCCTCTGGGTCTCTGCCCCACCCATTGCCCATGACATGGGGTCCCTGACCTGCTAAGTGTCCATCCCAGGGGACCCTACCCCACTGGGTGCCTGTCCCCAAGCTCCCTGTCCTGCTAGGTGTCCATCTGCAAGGTCCCTGTCCCACAGAGTGTCCCTCCCTTGCCTGCTGGGTGCCCCATCCCATGGGATCCCTGCTCTGCTGGGTGTCCCTACCCTGCTAGGTGCCTGTTCCCCCTACTCCTGCCCCACTGTGTCCATCCTCTGGATCCCTGACTCCCTGGGTGGCCATTCATGGGGTCCTTGCCCTACGGGGTGTCCTTTACTCCATGGTGTCTGTCCATGGGACCCTGGTTCTTGCCCCCCTGGATGCCCATCTGTAGGGTCCCTGCCCCTCTGGCTGCCCGTCCCCCCATTCCCTGCCCCGTGGGGACCCCCACACCTATTCCCACCTGTAGATGAGCTTCCTGCGGACACTGCGCTTGAAGAAGCCGCTGCAGCCATTGCAGGCGTAGATGCCGTAGTGCTTCCCACTGCTGGTGTCCCCGCACACCTTGCACAGCAGCACCGGGCTCAGCTCTTTCCCCGGGGCCGGGCTCAGCCCTGCCGAAGTGAAGCCGTCATATCTGGGGTGACTCTGGGCATCCCAATGTCCTTCGTCCCGCCCACCAGTCCCTGCTGCCTCCCAGCATCCTGGAGATGGGGTGGCTCCTGTCTCTGCTGGTTCAGCCCAGGGGACACCTCAGGGACTCCACGCAGGGTTCACCATCCTCACACAGCCCAGCACACAGAGTGATGCAGGATAGCTCTCACAGAGGAATTTTGAAAAATCAAAAAGGGATGAAATGGTGTTCTTAGGGATGGGGACACCAGGCGTCCCAGGAAGGGGACTAAGCATCCCAGAGAAGGGCTGCAATCAGGGATGGGAGGTGTCCTGGATAAGGCACAGCTTTGGGGATCCTGGTGAAGGGCCAGGGACCAAGGGTATTCAGGAGAGGGTTATGACTGGGGACCCCAGGGATCCTGGAGAAGGGGCATAGCTGGGGACCTCAGGGATCCTGGAGAAGGAGCACAAAATAGGACCATGAATACCATGGAGAGGGTTGGGCACTGTGCAGGCATCCTGGCCTGGGGGCACTCAGCATCTTGGAGAAGGATGACAGCTGAAGACCCCAGGCATCCTAGCAGGCCATGATGGGGACCCTGGGCACCCAGGATAAGGACCATGAGGGGAAGCCCAGCCATTCTGGAGAAGGTTGGCAGTGGAGAACCCAAACATCCCAAACAACTACGATGGGGACACTGGATGTCTTGGAGATGAACCGTAATAGGGACCCCCAGATATCTCAGAGAAGGACCCCAATGGGGACCAAAGGCATCCAGAAGAAAGCCATGATGATCCCAGGCATCTCAGAGAAAAAACTGCAATGGAGGACCCCAAGTATCTTGGTGATTGACCATGATATGGATTCCAAGTATCCCAGAGGAGAAACATGAAGAGGACCCCCAGGCATCCTGGGGAATGACCACAGCGGGGGCCCGGCCATCCCAGAGAAAAACCCATGTCCCTCCGTGTCGCACCCGCTCCAGCGGAACCACCTCTTACCCGTGGGGCTCTCATCCAGCCCAGCGCTCACCACCGACCCCGCCGGGGACGCAGCCATCCCGCACCCGGCGTTCCCGACCAATCCCTGTCCTGTCCCTCTGGATCCCCGCGGAGGGTCTGGCCAGGCTGTGGGTGCTCCGGCAGCTCTGCGGCCAGCGGGGCTCTTGCCTTGCTCTCTTCAAGGCGGCTTAGCGGCGGGCGCTGTGTAAGCAGCCGCCTCTTTGTCACCCTCTTAATCTTTAGTGTCTGCGCGGGGCGGGGGGGGATCAATCAGCCACGCGATGAAGAATTAAAAAGGTGCTGAGCCCCAGCCCTGTAACCCTAAACCCCGCGACACCCAAGCCACCCCCCCCGCGCGCCGCCGCGGGCCACCCTGGAGGTGTCACCCTGCCAGTACCCGCTCCCCCCTCCCCCCAGCACTGCCCGGCCGAGATTGCGGCAGAGGTGGGACATGGGGCTTGGACTGGGGAGCCCCCATATGTGTCGTCTTCCCCTTGGGATCCACCAGGTCCTGTAAGCGCATAAGCCCTTCACTAAGGCGGTTAGAGGGGAATAACGAAAAGTGGTAATTAAGGGGGGTAATTTCCCTGCCCCCAAGTAATTAATTACCGGCCCTGATGGTGAGGGGAGGGGGGATGCTCGGCAGGGGCCCCGCTGTGCCTCAGCATCCCCTCCCGGGGACCGGGGCCCTCACGGATGTAGGGGCTGCTGACACTGCAGAGGGTGGGGGCCAAGTGGCCCCCGGGGTTACGCAACCACCTCTAAACCCTCGCGGTGACAGGGCAGCACAATTTGGGATTTGTGGGCTTTAGCCGCTAAACTCCCTCCCCGCCCCGCTCAGGGGGGTGGCGGGTGGCCACCGTCACGGGCCCAGCTTGTCCCCAGCCATGGGCCAGGCGGAGGACAGGGGTTCCCGGCCTGCTTTGCCCCTTCCAGAGGAGGCTCAGGGGTGTTGATGCCCTGAAGGTGTCCCAGGGGACAGGCACTGGCAGCAGGTCCCTGCTGAGGGCTGGCAGCAGTGACTCCAGTGGATCCAGGGGCTGGGCGTTACCCCTCTGGCATCCCTAACTGATGTGTGGCTCCATCCCCGCCGCCGGCAGCGCTCCTGCATCGCCCCTGCCTGAGGCATGGCTCCATCCTCCTGCCTACAACCTCCTTCTATCCCTTTTGCCTGAAGCGTTTCTCCATCTTAATTGTCTGCACTTAATTGTCTATGACTCCAGCAGCCTTGCCTGCACAATGGCTCCATGTTCCCATGTGCAGCAACATTCCATCACCCTTCCTGACTACATGGTTCCACCATCATTCTTGTCTGCACCATGGCTCCATCCCTGCCTTCACTATGGCCCCATCCCTGCCTTCACCATGGCTCCATCCCTGTCTGCACCATGCCTCCATCCCTGCCTTCACTATGGCCCCATCCCTGCCTTCACCATGGCTCCATCCCTGTCTGCACCATGCCTCCATCCCTGCCTTCACTATGGCTCCATCTCTGCCTTCACTATGGCTCCGTCCCTTACTTCACCATGACCCCATCCATGCCTTCACTATGGCCCTATCCCTGCCTGCACCACAACCCCATCGCTGCCTTCACCACAACCCCATCCCTGCCTTCACCACAACCCCATCCCTGCCTTCACCAGGACTCCATGCCCCCTGCCTCCAGCCCCCACCCACGCTGGGACCCCCCGTTTTCTCAGGGTGCCCCATCCCACCCACAGCCCCCTGTCCTGACCCAGATCTCTGACCACCACCATCTGCAGCAGTGGCCGCCTCCTCCTGCAGCAGAATTATGACGCTGGGCTAATGCGGTGGGAGCAAGCTGTCACCTTGCTGCCCGGCCCTTGGGTGCCTCCACACTTCTCACCCATGGGTGAAACACCCCCAGTGCCCAACCCAGGGATGCCAGGAACACCTGCATCCCAGCGTGCCAGCCCATCCAAGGGGACACAGGCGGACAGTGCCAGCGGCAGTGGGGAGCAGCCAGCATGACGATAGCGCTGAGTCGGCTAATTTGCCCGTCCCCTCCTCGCCGTCGGGTAAAAGCCAGCTCTGGAGCAGGGATTTGGGAGGGGGATTAGCTGGGCCAACCATCTGCTGCCAGCCAATCATCAGCACCCCCAGGAAAGCCAATAATTACAAAAATATGGTTTCCCATCCTGTTTCTCCATTACACCCAGTCCCTATGGTGGGCTCCCTGTGGAGCAGCACCCTGTCCTCTTCCCGGGGATGAGGGCTCCATGAGCACCCAACTGGGCACCCATGGGAGACCAACCCAGCCTGTTTTGGGTGTGACATGAGCAGGCCTGACGCCTCAGCCAAGGGGCTGTGGGTGGTGGGTGGGGGTGAAGGAGCAAATGTTAAAGCCCGAGGCAGGGTCGTGACTTGGCTCGCTGACAGATGCTGGGGCAGATGCCACAGGATTACCCAGCCTAAAACCTTGGGATCTGCCCCCCTTCCCCCCAGCAGACAGAGAGTGTTTAATTACTAATTTACTAATTACCCAAAGATGCTGGTGATGGGCTTGAGACCTGCGGTCAGGAGCAGCCCCAGGGCTTCGTCCACACTAATCCCACTGGCTGTGGGGAGCTGGTGGATGCATCCTGGCCAAGGACAGCTTGGCTGGGGATATTGAGTGACCCAGAGAAGCACCACTGTCCTGGCAGTCCTGCTCCTGTTGGTGACAGCATGGACCAACAGGACAGTGAGGACAAGGAGAAGACAATGGGGACAAAGAGAACATGATGGGAATCAGGAAGAGATATTGGGGACCAAGGGGAGACAGTGGGACCAGGAGGGGATGATGGAGACCAAGAGGAGCTGATGGGGGAGGAAGGGGAGATGATGGGGACCAAGAGGTGACAACAAGGATCAGGAGGGTGTGATGGGAACAAGGAGGAGGTGATGAGGTCTGGGAGATAATAATGAGGATCAGGAGGAGACAATGGTAACCTGGATGTTTTGATGGTGACACGGAGACAATGACAAATGTGGAGAGCAGGAGGTGACAGCAGTGACCAGGAAGGGATGATGGAGACCAGGACATGACAAGAGGGCCATGTGAGGATGATGGGGATCAGGAAGGTGTGATGGAGATCATGAGGGGGCAGTGGGATGCAATAGAGGTGGATGGAAATCATGAGGGGATAGTAAGGGCTGAGATGGGATGATGGGGACTGGGAGGGGAGGATGGGAATGAGAAGGGTGTGATGGGTACGTATGGACAAGACAGTAGAGAGCAGGAGAGGATGGTGGAGATCAGAAGGGGACAAGACCAACAAGAAGACAACATGAAGCTCCAGAAGGGTGGTTGTGGGATTGGAGGTGCCTGGGAAGGGTTAATGTGGCTGCCTGCACTGAGCTGGGTCCAGGCCAGGCTAAGGTTTCACCTGCAATTAGCTCCTGTTTATTGGAGCATCCTTGATAAATGATTCTTTGGAGGTTGCCCGATGACAGAGGGAGACAGTCACCCACCTGAGCCCTGCTAAAGCCTTCACTGACCCCTGGCACCAGGATTAAAGTTTAATGTGACTCTGGAGCTGACCCTGGGCATGCACCATTCTGAGTGACAGGGCTGGGGACAGGCTGGTGGCCTCTCAGGGCCAGAAGGTTTTGGCACCAAGAGGTGATTTGTCATCAGCCTGGTGGTCACTGGTTACCAAGGCATTGTGGGCATGGGGCTGTTTTATGACTCCTTTGGGGTCACCCAAGAGGTTTGTGGATGAAATGTCACACCGGGTTGGGTTTGTCCCCCTGGGACTGGCCCTACAGGATGGGCACAGTGCCACAGTGCAGCCGGTCCGGGCACATTCCCAGGCACTGGTGGAGCCATGTGCCAGTGCCAAGAGCCACTGCGGTGCTCGCTGGGGCGGGCTGAGGTCCTGCCCTGGAGCCACCTTTGGAGCAGCAGCAGCTTGGGAAACACGGTGGAGTGAGGGGACCTTGGAGGTGACCCCAAGGTGAGGCAGCAGGGCACGGAATGAGCACTGAAACCGCAGCTTGGGTTTCAGCAGGGTGACATGTCACCACAGCTGTGGGGACAGAGAAGCCCCTGAGGTACGGGGTACCTGTCCCCAGCTCTCGGGACACTGTGTTTTCTCTTTGCAGATGAATGTCCTTACCCAGGTAAGGGGGAGCCGGCAGGGAGGACACCTGCATCCAGGTGATCCCACCCCTCTGCCATAACACCCAGTGCCCCCAGGCCCCACAGCTGGGACCTGCCTGGTGCAGGGTCTGGGCAGGGTCTGGGCAGGCGGGGAGGGGGGTGTGTGGCCTGGGAGGCTGGGCTGGACTGTGTGCTGGTAGAGATGGATGCTGGCAGGGGACAGGTCCCCATCTTGCCCTGCTCCCTCTCCCCACAGGTGAGCTCCCTTCTTCAGACCCTGCAAGCCCCGGACTGGCGGTTTCTCCAGCCCTGGCACTGGCTGGGCTCCTGGGTGCGACAGGTTTAGGGTTGCTGGCATGGGAACCCCAGCCAGGTGCTTGGGCAGGGGTGGCAGCAGCCCAGGCTGGGGCTGAGCCATGACACGGGTACCACTGGGGCTGATGCAAAGTGTTTGTCCTTCCAGGTGAGCAGTTCCAGGCAGGTAAGTGCTGGCATTGATCCTGTGCCCTGCACTGCCCATCTCACCCCTGGCACAACTGGGCCAAATCCTGCACACCCTGCCTTTTCCTTGGCACCCATGGGTGCTTCAGCACCTAGAGGAGGCAGCTCCTTCCCAGAGGGTTTCCATCCAAGGAGACCCGAGACCCAAGCTGTGCTTAAGTCACCAGGGATGTGGGATGAGCCAGCAGGTCAGTGATGCTGCTGGTGTCCCCAGGGCACTGGTGGCCCTGAAACACAGCTGGGTCCCCAGGCAGTGACTGGGGCAGTGACCACGGCAGGGTTCTTCCTCTGCGAGGGACTGCTGGGACAGCACTTTGACATGGTCCCCAACGGGGTGGCTGAGCCCCAGCCCGGGGACCTCTTCCTCTTCCCGCTGGCCTCCGGGGGCCTTGGCTGGTGGGGGGCCCATGCTGGCATCTACTGTGGTGACGGGGAGATCATCCACCTGGAAGGTGAGCCCCAGGAGGTGTCATGGCATGGGGATATCTCCATGGAAGGGACAAGGGGTATAGAGTCTGCTTTGCCCCGCAGGCAGCTCAGGGACGTCACCATCAGGCATCGTGGCTAAGCACAGCAAGCGCCACCTCCTGCGGACACGGGGCCTGGCCAAGGTGCTCCGGAGGAGGGGAGGGCTGGACATGGCTGCCCTGCAGCAGCGGATCCGGGCGGCCATGGACCAGCCAGTGGATTACGATACCATCACCTGCAACTGCATTCACTTCGCTCTCGCCCTCCTGGGGCTGGGCCACCTTGCCGGTGCTATGGTGGGTGCTATCACCAGAGCAGGTGCCACCACCCTGGGACAACGTGGCACCTGCTCTAGCCAAGTGTCACCAAACCTATTCTTTTTTTCCCAGGTGTCCCCAGCGCTGCAGTGATGGAGGTGACAGTGCTCCTGGGGCACATGTGGGGCTGGAGCATCCTCCCCTGGGACCGGAACTGCACCAGTGATTTGTCAGTCCTCTTGTGTGGCAATAAACAGCTGCATGGAAACCCTTTGCCAACTCTGTTTGATTTGTTATTTTCTCACTTTTCCCAGAAGCCACTGTCAAGTGATGTCCCACCTTGACATACCTTGAAGGGAGAGGCTGCTCTTTTCTCCCCATGGTCTCCTGAGACAAACATCTGCCTCTTTCACTGCTGGCATCTAATTTTGAGCATAAAAAAGAATATTCCATAGAATGCTGGGTGGAAAATGGGCCAAAAGGCTGGATCAGGTCTGGCTGGAGGCTAGTGGTGTACCCCAGGGGTCAACTCTGTGTCAAGTCCTGGTCAACCTCTTTGTTAGTGATCCAGTTGATGGGGTAGAGTGTATCCTCAGTGAGGGGGAGTGAGTCACCAGCCCATGGTGATCCTGATGTCCCCGGAGTGCTGGGTCCTGTCCTGGGCTCCCCAGCACGAGAGAAACAGGGACAAACTGGACAGACACCACAAAGGGCCACCACGGGTCTAGAGCATTTCCTGTAGGAAGGGAAGCTGAAAGAGCTGCAGCAGTTCAGCAGGGAGAAGGGAATGTCCAGTGGGATTTTATCACTGTTTACGGGGGGAAAGAAGGTGGAGTCTGGCTCTTCTCTGTATCTTCTGAGGGTTCAGGTCTCCAGGAGAGCAGCAGGGTCCCCAGGAAGGTCTGAGACTCAAGCCCCCTGGGAGGGCTGTGGGGTCCCAGGGAGAGCTGGAGTGGGTGTGTCCTTTCCCTGTGCTTAGGATTAATTGCTGTCCATTAATTAGATGCTTTATCCAATTCTTCTACTTGAACCATGGCTATTTTCCCTTGCTGCCTCACTCCTGTGGGATGGGGTGAGTACTGCCCCATCCACACCAGCTCCGGGGCTGGTCAGTTGCCTGGAGAAATAACATCGGGAATATCTGTCAATAGTATAAAGTACCTGGGAAAAATCAAAGAAATGCAAATGAAATCTCAACTATAATAATATCAATAATGATGTCTTAGATATAATTTATAGTAATATATTATATAAAAATATATATGAAACATCATAGTATGTACAGTCATATCTATAATAATATCTAATACATATATTTGTATTTAATATCTGTAGTATAGTTAATATATGATAATACATCTAGTATATAATAATTCCTATCATGTTATTGATAATAATATTTAATATAAACTATCATATCTATAACAATATCTATAAGAATAATATAAATTAATAGCATACCTAATATATAAATTCAGATATCATACATCACATATACTATAATGTGGAGTATAGATCATAAAATATTGAATTTTATCATACAGTAGATAATACATAATACACATGTAATATGTACTACATTAAATACTATACAGTATATAATAGAATTAATATAATCTGCAATATAATATAACATAGTATAACATGTAGCATATATAACAGTGCATATATTATGTAGTATATAAACTGTAGAATGTAGAATGCTTTATGGATAATCTATGATATAGTAAGATTGAATATGGCAAATACATAGTACTGCATAATTAATGCAATCCGTAATATATTATAATGTAATGTAACAAATAACATGGAATATATGGTATACAGCATGCAGCATGTAAGAGAATTATATACAATATGTAAGTAAATGTATATTATGTATACTGCACACAGCATTATATAAAAAATAATAATGTACAAAATAATGTATAAAATGTAATATAGTAGGATACAATGATACACAGTATAACATCAGAACATACATTATTTACTATAATATTTTTAAATATGTCTGATTATAATCATGCACAATAATGTCTATTACTATAATTACAGATTTTCATGATTCTGGACTGGTATGTGTGCGGCTGGGAGCTCAGTGACAGTCACTGTATCATAGCTATGTCCCCAGCATTGCTCCTCCTAAAATCACCCGTGTCCCGCTCCCAAACCTGTGCAGGTGCGGGGCTGCGCGGGGACCCTTCTGGGTTTGCAGAGGTCCCCCTGAGCTCCCGTTCCCGATGTCGGCGGGGGTCGATCCAGCCGGGCGCTGCTCCCGGGCGGGGGCCGGGCCCGTCCCCGCCCGCGCTGACATCAGTTCCCGCGTCCCCCCCGCATCCCGCATCCCGCATCCCTCCCGCCGCCATGGCCGCCAGCCCGGCCTACGGCGAGGAGAAGGGCGGCTCCTCCAGCCTGGGCGAGCCCGAGTACGGCCACGACCCCGCCAGCGGTGGCATCTTCTCCTCCGACTACAAGAGGTGGGGACAACGCGGGCACAGGGGACAAAGACGAGCCTGCCCGTGTGGCCGCCACTGCAGGCCTTCGCCGCCGTCCTCGGCGGGGACGTGGTACCCGAGCCGGGGCTGGAGCGGCCCCCGACGTGGGGACGGCAACAGGGACGGGGATGTGGATGAGGATGGTGATGGGGATGTGGATAGGCATAAGGATGAGCATGGGGACAGGAATGGGGACAGCGAATGCGGTCACGTCGCCACCACCGTCATTACAGGTTGCAAAGGCCGGAGAGGGTTTTGTGGGAACACCGCGGGATTTTTGGAGATGGTGCGGTTGGGGGAGATGTGCGGGGACCCCCCTTGAAACTCCCACCCTCGGGCTGGGGCATCCTGGGCACGGTGTTCCCACCATGGGATCTGCTGGCTCTCGTGGCTCTCCTGAGCTGACACCCCCCTCCACCACATCGAGGTTCCCAGCGGTGGCAGGGGGAGTTGAGGAATGTCACCCCTGCATGGGACAGGCTCCTGGGGGATGGGGGAGGCAGGGGGGGGTGTGTGCTCCTGGAGCTGCAGGAATGTTTCTTTGCTCTCCCTACTGTGTCAGTGTCCCCCACTCCGGCAATGTCCCCCCCTCCCTGCTGCCCCAGGAGGAAATCACTGTCTGACAGCATCACGATCTCTACCCCTGGCTGTGTCCCCCAGCCCAGCAGTGTCTCCCCATCCCTGCCCCTCTGTCAGTAGCCCCCCATATGACAGTGTCCCTCCAGTCCTGATTCCCTGGCAGTGTTCCCCACTTTAAATGTGTACCCCATCCTGACCTCTTGGCAGTGTCCCCAGTTTGGGAGTGTCCCCTCTCCCTGTACTCCTCCCTAATGCTGCAGAATGTCCCCCATTCTGGATGTGTCCCTGATCTGTGACATGCTGGCAGTGTCCCCATCTCACTAGGTCCCCCATTCCCTGAACCCCTGGCAGCGTCCCCTTCTATCTGATACCCTGGCAATGTCCCCCAGAATGACAACGTCCACCCAGTCCTGAGTCCCCCACTCTGGATGTGCCCTCCATCCATGACCTGCTAGCAATATCCCCATCTCATCATGTCCCCCCACTTCCCCTTGGTAGTGCCCCTTGCCCCTGTCTGGCAGTGTAACACTCCCTACCCCTGGCTGTGTCCCAGTACAGGTCCCCCAGTATGACAGTTTCCCCCAACCCTGATCTACTGCAGTGTCCTCCAGTCTGGAAGTGCCCTCTATCCATGACCCACTGGCAGTGTCCCTATGTCAGAGTGTGTGTCCCTCCCTTGAGCTGCTGGCAGTGTCCCCCAGTTTGTCCAAGTCTCCTCCTCTCTGACCCGTCCTTGGCAATGTCTCCTGGCCTGGAAGTGCTCCCCTGCTCCCATGTCTGCCAGTGTCCCCTGACCCCCACTGGCAGTGTCCCCCACTCTGGCAGCATCCCCCAGCCCTGACAGCCTGACCGTGTCCCCCAGTCTGTCCTGGTTACCTCACTGATCTGCCATCAGTGTCTCCCACTCTGGCACTGTTACCGCCCTCACGGCAGTGTCCCCTTACCTCTGATCTCCTGGCAATGTCCCCCACACCCATATTGTCATTATAATCTGTGTGCTGCCCTTCGCCAGAGCCACACCAGGTCTGTCCCCACTCCTGTGAGCCATCCATGGCACACAGGGCAAGACAAATGCACCAAGTGTGACTCCACTACCCAGGTCAGACACCCACAGGTGCCCCATCATGCCACCCTACCACCCAGGTAGTGTCCCACCATAATGTGGATTCCCTGCCCAGGTCTGAGCCACTCAGCACTGGGGAACGAGCTCCCTGCAGTGTCCTCAAGTCCCAGCTGCAGGTCAGATGTCACTTTGGATGTGACATCCCAAGTTGACCTCATCCACTGGGAACGGAGTCCTGATCGAGGCTGCAACCCAACCCCAGCCACGGCATCAAGTTTCAGCCGACTGTGCCGGGCAGAGGAGCGAGGCCACAGCCCTGTTACCGTCCCCAGGGCCACCACCCCTAGTCAAAGCCATGATGTCCTTGCCGCCAGTGCAGAAGCTGCTGCGGCAGCTACCGGTGGGGCCGGCTTGCTGGCCGAAAACACCAGAGGGTGGTGATGTGGCTGAGGAGGTGACAAGCCCGGTGCTGGCTACCGAGGTAGGACAACCCACCTGCTACAGCGCCCTGCGAGCCGATGAGCTGCGGCCACTCGCCGGCACCGAGCCCGCAGTGGACACTGGCACCAGGCCACCGCCGCGGTAAGACTCCCCCAAGGAGCCCCCTCAGGACCCTCTGGTGATGGTGGCTCTGGCCAAGCATCATCCCATGGGTGTCACCCTCAGTTGCTGCAGGTAGATGCAGCCTTGCAGGTGCCCCCAGTTTAGGGGGGGACCAGTGTCCCTTAGAAAAGAGGACAGTGGTGACAACTTTATGAAAGGCTGGTGGCATTTTCCCAGTCCAGGGAGGGGACCAGAGAAGGGCTTTGCATTGGGGTGTGCTGGCATATCCATGCCACTATGTCTGTGAGGGGACAAGGGACACCCAGCCAAGCCAGGATGGAGCTGGTGATGGGCACCTGTGATTTAGGGACAACGTAGGGTGACAGCCACAGCCAGGATGGGACGGGGTTCTTGTCCCAGTGCCTGGGATGAGGATGGCACTGGGTGCTAGCACCATGCTAGTCCCTCCGGTTCCTCTTTCACCTGGTTGTAACCCAACTCCTGTCCCCATAAATATTTCACAATGAAGTGTTGGATTGCTGGCCTGATGGCAGGTTGGGAGCAGAAAAAAAAGACTAAAAATGCAAAATCTGAAGACTAAAAAGACC
The DNA here is from genome assembly GCA_013390045.1 of Picathartes gymnocephalus. Lineage (NCBI taxonomy): Eukaryota > Metazoa > Chordata > Aves > Passeriformes > Picathartidae > Picathartes > Picathartes gymnocephalus. The sequence goes on from WEKY01033670.1 coordinate 891,642, forward strand.
AAAAAGGTAAAAAGGTGAAAGTGGTAATTTCTTTCTCCCTGGTGTGGTTCAGGCATGATGACCTCAAGGAGATGCTCGACAGCAACAAGGATTCGCTCAAGCTGGAGGCCATGAAGAGGATTGTGGCGGTGGGTGTTGTTGTCACTGGTGGGGACCACTGCTGGTGCCGACCTGTGTCATGTTGTACCTGCCCCTGCTGTGCCAGCTGCCCAGTGTCACACCACTTCTTTTTCCCCCTAGATGATTGCCCGTGGTAAAAATGCCTCTGATCTCTTCCCAGCTGTGGTGAAAAACGTTGCCTGCAAGAACATTGAGGTGAGGAAGATCTTGGGTGGCCCTGGCAGCATCCCAGGGTCTGGCACTTTCCCTGTTTCTGGGGATTGGCTGGGGTTTGGGGGGCTCTGAGGTGGCACCTTCACCCTGCAGGTGAAGAAGCTGGTGTACGTGTACCTGGTGCGCTATGCAGAGGAGCAGCAGGATCTGGCCCTGCTCTCCATCTCCACCTTCCAGCGAGGACTCAAGGTGGGCTGGTTTGAGGACCCAGGGGAGGTCTGGAGGAGGACTGAACCTCCCACAGCTGCACTGCAGCCCCCGACATATCCCCACAGGACCCCAACCAACTGATCCGTGCCAGTGCCCTGCGGGTCCTGTCCAGCATCCGCGTGCCCATAATTGTGCCCATCATGATGTTGGCCATCAAGGAGGCTGCCTCGGACATGTCCCCGTATGTGCGCAAGACAGCCGCCCATGCCATCCCCAAGCTGTACAGGTAATGGGGGGATGTCAGCTGCTAAATTTAGGGTATAGCAATAAAGGTCTTGGCAGCTTGGTATAGGCAGGGATGGGGAGGAGTTTGGTCCAGCATTACCTGCCCTGTTGCTCCCTCACAGCCTTGACTCGGACCAGAAGGACCAGCTCATCGAAGTGATCGAGAAGCTGCTGGCAGACAAGACCACGGTGAGCAGGATGCTGTGTCTTCCCCACCTCTAAATCTGGGAACATCACTGGTCTGGTGTCCTCATGGGGATGGAGATGTTCCCACCAAGTTGGTGTCGTCTTGGGGATGCAGCCATCCTCACAGGGCTGGCATCCTCATGGGATGCCATTGTCCTCACTGATCCAGCAAGCATGAAGGGATGCAGCCATTTCCAAAGCCAACATTGTTGTGGGGGTGCCACTGTCCCCACTGATCCAGCATCCTCACAGGAATGCAGATGTTCCCACCAAATTGGTGTCCTTGTGAGGATGAAGCCATCCCTGGAGAGCTGGCATCCTTGTGGGAGTGCTGCTGTCCCTATCAGGCCAACATCCTCATGGGCAATTCACCAATTCCACTGAGCTGGCACCCTTACAAGGAAGGGTTGCCCACCAAGCCAGCACCCTCATGGAGATGCCACCATCCCCACCAAACCAGCGTGCTGATGATGCCACCGCTCCAGTAAGTCACCCTGGGCTTTCCCTCTGCAGCTGGTGGCTGGCAGCGTGGTGATGGCATTTGAGGAGGTATGCCCAGAGCGCATAGACCTCATCCACAAGAACTACCGCAAGCTCTGCAACCTGCTCATCGATGTGGAGGAGTGGGGGCAGGTGGTCATCATCAACATGCTGACCCGCTACGCCCGCACCCAGTTCCTCAGCCCCAACCAGAACGTGAGTTCAGGAGCACAGGATGCCCTGGGAGCCTTGGGGTGTCCTGGGAGCCTCCAGGGAGGTGGGGTGAAGGGGGAGTGCTCTCAGGGATGCAAAGGGTCCCACTTGCCAGCAGGAGTCCTTGCTGGAGGAGAACACTGAGAAGGCTTTCTATGGCTCCGAAGAGGAGGATGCCAAAGATGCCAAGGCAGAGGCAGCCTCATTGGCCAAGCGCAAGCCCTACGTCATGGACCCCGACCACCGCCTGCTCCTGCGTAACACCAAGCCCCTGCTGCAGAGCCGCAATGCGGCGGTGAGACCCTCACTCCCACCCTGTTCATCCCTCAGGGCCACTGGTGGGCTTATGATTCCCCGCGGTCAAGGACTCACTGGGGTGCTTGAGGGACACCCAGGGATGGGTGTCCTCAGGGTCAGGCTACCTCCAGGTGCTGAGTTTGGGACTGGGGGACACGGCCATTCCTCAGGGTGTCCCCCATTCCCACCAGGTGACACTTGGGTGTGTGCCCATAGGTGGTGATGGCCGTGGCACAGCTCTACTTCCACCTGGCACCCAAGGCAGAGGTTGGAGTCATTGCCAAGGCGCTGGTACGGCTCCTGCGGAGTCACAGGTCTGTGGCACCTGGGTTGTGGTGGTGTCTTACCCCCCCAGTTGTTGGAACCCATGGGGAGCTCCAAGACCCTGTGAGAGACCCCCAAAAAGCCCATCCCTGGAGGGACATCAGGTTGGCGGCCTTGTTGGGCTGGCCCAGTCCAGACATGAGGTGACAGCCTCTTAGTGGCACCAGCCTGGTGGTGGGTCCTGGCCTGTATTCACAGGGACTTGCTGAGGGTGTCTAGCCCTGCCACACTGATGGTGGTCCCCTCTTTGTCCCCACAGTGAGGTGCAGTATGTTGTGCTGCAGAATGTGGCCACCATGTCCATCAAGCGGCGGGTGAGTCTCAGACTTGGTGTGGGAGGAGTTGGCCCTGTTGACTCCGGATCAAGATGAGGATTAGCCAGCAAGGTCACCAGAGCCTGGAGGTGGCCTTGGAAAGGGAGGGGAGACAGAGATGACACTAATGTCTCTGGCTGTGCATGCAGGGGATGTTTGAGCCCTATCTGAAGAGTTTCTACATCCGCTCCACAGACCCCACACAGATCAAGATCCTCAAGGTGAGCTGGAAACACCCAGCAGAACCTGTCAGGGGTGGCTTTGGGGCTTCTTGGAGCCCCTTCCTTGGGTCAGCTGTCCTCATGCCCTGGGGGCAGAAGGATAGCAATGCCCCCATGCCCAGTCACCATGCCCCTATGCTGCCCATCTCTTCCTGTTTCCTGCAGCTGGAGGTCCTCACCAACCTGGCCAATGAGACCAACATCTCCACCATCCTGCGGGAGTTCCAGGTATGCCATGGCCATAGTGAGGCTGCCACTCTGGCATTGCTCTTGGTGCCAAGCCACCACCATGGAGGAGGCAGAGGAGAGCCCCTCCAGGAGGAGTGGGCTGAGGCCATACCAACTCCGTCAGCGGTTCCAAAAGGCCCCAGTGTGTGACCACCAGCGGGGGGACATCCGGCACTGGCACATGGGTGACATGTCGTGTGTACCCTCCATGCCTGTGCAGACCTACATCCGCAGCATGGACAAGGACTTTGTGGCGGCCACCATCCAAGCCATCGGGCGCTGTGCTACCAATATAGGGAAGGTGCGGGACACCTGCCTCAATGGCCTGGTCCAGCTCCTCTCCAACAGGGATGGTGAGTGCACACAGCAGGAGTGAAATGGGAGCTCCATCGCTCTCAGGGCAGGACCCCACTGAGGCTGGGTCTCTGCCCGCAGAGCTGGTGGTGGCTGAATCTGTGGTGGTCATCAAAAAGCTGCTGCAGATGCAGCCAGCCCAGCACAGTGAGATCATCAAGCACATGGCCAAGCTCACTGACAACATCCAGGTGGGTTGGGGTGTTGCTGACCCACCAGAGCAGGGAATGGCAGCAGTGCCACATGTCCAAGGGTGTTTCACAGGTGCCAATGGCGCGGGCCAGCATCTTGTGGCTCATCGGCGAGTACTGCGAGCACGTGCCGAAGATCGCGCCTGATGTGCTGCGCAAGATGGCCAAGTCCTTCACCAATGAGGAGGACATCGTCAAGCTGCAGGTCATCAATCTGGCAGCTAAGCTCTACCTGACCAACTCCAAGCAGGTACCAGGGATGTGATCCTAGGGTGTGCCTCAGTTACCCTGTCAGGGAGGGAGAGGTTAGCCCTGAGCATGTTCTCTGCCACAGAGCAAGCTGCTGACCCAGTACGTCCTCAACTTGGCCAAGTATGACCAGAATTACGACATCCGCGACCGGGCTCGCTTCATTCGCCAGCTCATCGTGCCCACCGAGAAGAGCGGGGCCCTCAATAAGTACGCCAAAAAGCTCTTCCTGGCCCAAAAACCAGCTCCCATCTTGGAGTCTTCCTTCAAAGGTACCCACCCCTGGTCACAGGGTACTGGGACATGCGGTGAGCTGTCACCACAATGCTGCATGGCTGTCCCTGAGTTGCTGCCTCCTCTCACCTTGTTATAGATCGGGACCATTTCCAACTGGGCTCCCTGTCCCATCTGCTCAATGCTAAGGCTGTGGGCTACCAGGAGCTGCCTGACTGGCCAGACGAGGCCCCTGACCCCTCTGTGAGAAATGTGGAGGTGTGTGGAGCACCCTGGTGCATGGGGGAGGAGGGGCCAAGGTGGGGACACTGACTCAAGGTCTTGGAAGAGCCCCAGGAGGTGCCCAGGTACTGCTCACCTGCCCCCGTTCCCTCTCTAATACTCACACATCCGCTTGGGGATGGGGGGACAAGGGTGGCTGTTTGGATCTCCCAGTCATGGGTGATGGCCCTGCTTCATCAACCCTGTGCCAGCAGGTTCCTGAGTGGACCAAGTGCACCAGCCGGGAGAAGAGGAAGGAGAAGGTGGAGAAGCCTTTCTACTCTGACTCAGAGGGCGAGTCGGGGCCCACAGAGTCAGCAGACAGTGGTGAGGACCCGATGGCATGAGACACTGGGCAGTGGTCACTGTGGCCATCAGGCAGGTGTCACACTGGTGGGGCACTGGACAGGGGACATGACAGTGGGAACACCCCATCATGGGAGGGACATGGCAGGAGATTTGGAGGGATGCAGTGGTGGACAGTGGGGACGCAGTGGAATGCAGAGGGAGTATGAAGGGATGCAGTGGAGAGGCAGCAGCAGGTGTGGGGATACAGTGGGAGAATGGAGGATGTAGTTAGATGAAGTGGGAGATGGGGGAATGTGGGGGTACACAGCAGCAGGGCTGAGCTGTGCCCCCACAGAGCCCGAGTCTGGCAGTGAAGAGAACGGCAGCAGCAGCAGCAGTTCTGGCAGCTCCAGCTCTGGCACCGAGGAGGAGGAAGAAGAGGAGGAGGAAAACAGTGGGGAGCAGTCAGAGGACAAGGAGGAGGAGGAGGAGAAGAGGCCAAAGAAGAAGGACAAGGAAGGTTCCCATAAGGCAGTCTCGGGGAGTGCAGGCAGGTACGCCCTGGGAAGGCAGGGGGGTGCTCCCAGTGAAACCCCGCCCCAGCCCCCTGAGCTGGGCTCTCCCTGCAGCCCCAGCGAGGAAGAGGAGGAGGAGGAAGGGGCAAAGAAGGCCAAGAAGAAGGCCCCGCAGGGAAGGAAGGGCCATGCCGAAACCTCATCAGAGGACGCCAGCACCTCCGAGAGCAGCTCCTCTGGCTCCGACTCGGGCTCCGAGGCAGAGGCCAAGCGGAGGAAGGTGGTGAGGGTTGGGATAGGCTGGGATGGGCTGGGATGGGGGCTGCACGTGGATACCTGAGCCCCCTATTGAACTCCCCATCTCTGTCCCCCTGCAGCACCCCAGCAGCAAGGCCAGCCCCAAGGAGATCTCCCTGCTTGACCTGGATGACTGTGAGTGGCTGCCCAGAATATGTGAATGGTCATGGTGGTGGTGCTGGGGAAACTGAGGCATGAGCACTCACCCCAGTGTGATCAGGACTCCATGGGTCCTTTGGAAAGTGCAGAGTTGGGACAAGGACAGGTGTGGTGAGGGCTTCTTGTCCCCAGAGGATGGCTGTGGGACAGGCAGCTGTGCCTATGGGAATGTCCCCATGTGGCTATGCATAAGGAGAGCCTACAGGGTTGTGTCTACACCAGTGGAGCTGTGCCACTGGGCTGTCCCCTTGTGTGGCTCTCCCCATGGGGCTATGCCACCAGGGCTGTCCCCACATGGCTGTCCTCATGTGGTTGTTCCCATGGAGCTGTGCCACCAGGTCTGTCCCCATGCCATTGTCCCCATAGAGCTGAGCCATGAGAACTGTCCCTGTGTGGGTGTCCCCATGGGGCTATGCCACCAGGTCTGCCCCCACGGGGCTGTGAGCTCTGTTAACCCTTTCCTCCCCCCTCTCCACCCTGCAGTCACTCCCCCTCCTCCCCAGCCCATCCCCTCCAGCAGCATCATCTCCACCAGTCTGGTGACCGACCTGGAGGGCCTCACTCTCACCGACACCTCCCTGACACCTACTGTAAGTGTCCCCCATGACCTCCATGGGGGGATCCCAGGCCCCCTGTCAGCTGCGGGGGCTCCTGAGTCCTCTGCCACCTGCAGGGGTGGCAGGGAGCCCTCAGCAGCCCCCACTGTCCTCTGGTGCAGCTGCTGAGCCCAGCGTTCAGTGCAGTGAAGACCTACGAGCTGCTGCACCGCATGGCAGGCGAGGGGCTTGCGGTTGAGTACTGCTTCAGCCGCCGGCCCTTCCCGGGCGACCCCCACATGGTGGCCGTCCAGGTCCAGATCTCCAACAATACCGACACCGAGGTGAAGAACCTGCGAGTCAACGAACCAAAGCCACTCTCTGGCATGCGGATACAGGAGTTCCCTGAGATCGGTATGGCATGGCACGGCATGGCCATGACGCTGGGAGAGAATGGGGACGGAGGTTGGGTGGGAATGTGGGATGTAGTAGCAGCCCTGTGGTTGCAGATCACCTAGCACCAGGGGACACAGCCAGCGTGGTGATGGGTATCGACTTCTGTGACTCCACCCAGGCGGCAAACTTCCAGCTGTGGTGAGCATCTGGCACCGGGCAGGGCAGGATGGGTGGCCCCAGGGATCAGGGCATCAGGTGCTCCAGAGATGGGAAAAGTGGGATAGGTATCAACATCCCTCCACAGGGATGTTGATACCCACCCCCCCAGCAGGGGACAGGGGACAGCAGAAACAGGGCATGGGGTATCCCAGGGGATGGAGGACAGCAGGACAGGCACCAGAGTCCTTCCAGGGAAGAGGAGACACTCAGATGGGCATGGGGTGGTCGGGAGACAGCAGGAAATGCATAGGCGTCCCTGCAGGGGACAAGGAGGCAGCAGCAGCTCCAGGTCCATCCTGCTAGGATTCCCCCATTTCTGAGCCCTTTTGTGCCACAGTTTCCCCTGGTCCCCAGTGCAGTGATGGGAAGCAGGACATGGAGAGGGGATATATTCTGAGCACGTGCCCCTCTCATCTGCCTGTCTCCCCAGCACCCACACACGCCAGTTCTACGTCTCCATCCAACCACCCGTGGGGGAGCTCATGGCTCCCGTCTTCATGAGCGAGAATGAGTTCAAGAAGGAGCAGGGTGAGTGGGGTCAGGGAGGGGGACAGGGTGCTGCACGGGCACCCACCACTGACAGTCACCCCCAATTTTGTCCCCTCTGCCGCCCTCGCTGTGGCCCTAGAGCACCTGGCACGGCCGGGTGAGGGTAAGTGGCTGCTCAGCTGGCCCCTAGACTAGCTCTGCTCCCCTCACTCCCTCCTGCACCCCCAGCCTCTGGTGCGGGGGTGGCCTTGTTGGGTCCCCACAAAGTGTGAAGGGCTCATGCCAACCCTGGTGCTCCCAGAACTGTGTCCAGTGTCCCCATGCTCCTGGATCAGCACATCCCCACCCTGCCCCCACGGATGGGGGCTGCATTGAGTGGGGGATGCTTGGTACCCTGCAGCACCCAGCCCCATTGCTGCCACTGTCCAGAGGAGCCCATCCCCAGGGACGCAGCTGCTGCCACCAGGCAGGGACATGGGGATGAGCCCAGGAAGGGTTATGAAGGATTTTCCCAAATCCCCTGAATCCTGCACCAAGAGCAAGCAGAGCAGCCAGCTCAGGATGTCACGGGGAACCTGAAGGCAGGGAGCTGGAGGAGCTTGCTTTGGGCACGTCAAAGCAGGCCCCAGCAGGGTGTGGCCAGAGACGGGCAGGTGCCTCTGTTACCTGCTCTAGGGAAGCTAATGGGCATGAGCGAAATCACAGAGAAGCTGACACTGCCTGAGAAATGCCGAAGTGACCACACCATCGTCCAGCAAGTGACCTCGGCTGCCAACGTGGGCCGCGTGCCCTGCGGTGCCAGCAACGAGTACAGGTAGCTGGACCCCCACCTAGATCAGGCAGGCACTGTTCCCACACGAATCACAGTGGGGACACTCAGGGCTTCCTTTAGGATGAGGAGCCGGCATAAACCCAAATGTGACAGTGGCCATGGGTGGCAGGCCTGTCGCCTCCGGAGCATCCCATGTGGCAGTGGACAGCTTGCCTTGAAGCCCTGTGTTCATCACCCAACAGGTTTGCGGCCAAGACAGTGACAAGCGGGAGCCTGGTGCTCATCACCCTGGAGCGGCGGGAGGGCTCCATGGCCCAGCTGACCATCAACAGCGAGAAGATGGTCATCGGCACCATGCTGGTGAAGGACATCATCCAGGCCCTGGCACAGTGACAGCCGGGCGCTGCTGCACCCAAGGCCCTGCCCTCCCACCCCTTCTGCCCCATGCTGCTCCCCAAAACACTCCCTGCCCCCATTTCTGACAGGTTATTCCCTGCCCTGATCCCAAAAGGGGCAGCAGGCAGCGACCCCCGGGCCAGCTTTGCTGCTGGGCAGAAGGAGCAGGATGGGGCAGATGGGATGCAGGGAGGTGTCCTACTCGGAAGGGCAGAAGCGGTTCCACCCCCCATGGAGCACAGTGTGCCCCCAGTCCCTCAACATCATCTCCCAATGTAACCCTTATTTATTATGTCCAGGATCTCCTAATAAAGCTCTTCTCCCACCTGCTCCCTTTCCCTCCTCTGTTCTGTGTGCGCATCAACCCCAGATTCTCCCCATGCCAGGCTCTGCCAGCCTCCCCAGGGCAGCCACAGGGGACATCAGGGGACCAGCCATCCCTTAGGTGACTGGAAACATGCAGTGTCTCCCAGGGGTGGGTGGCTGCTGGGTCCTGGAGAAAACCTGGCACATGATGTTGGGGTGAACCCCCTGGGGCAGGAGGTGCTCAGTTGGACCAGGGATCTAAAGAGTCTTGGGAGGGTTCCAGCTATTTATTCAAGGCAGAATTGCTCATGCTTCGACCGCAGAAATACCTGCTACGTCAGGGCTGGGTCTGTTCTGCAATGTCACTGGAGGGATTCCTGGGGCCAGCTCAGGGAGGCTTTTCATCTCCAAACTGGGATTAGGAAAAAAATAAAGGAAATCTGACTCTTTTTAAAGATCTCTCCTCCCAGCACGGGCTGGGTGGGATTTCAGAGAGCACTGGCTCTCTTCATCCAAAGCTGCAGCCCAGCGCAGAGCCAGGCCTGGCACCAGAGGCAGAGGATGAGCAAAGGACATGCAGGAAGGTCTGAACCCCGAACCGCCTCCGCTGCCACAAAAAGGGTGAGGGGCTTTCTGCTTTTTCCGGGTAAGAGATGAAAAAACCACCTTTATGTTTTCTGACGGCTCAGGAATCCCTGGCTGGAGCAGCAGCACCAACCACTGGGTATCAAGTGCTTGTTCCACAGGGAAAAGCTCAGTCCCACAAGGACGGGGGCTGGAGCTGCAGCTGCCTCATATTTGAGGGGGAAGGATGCAGCTGAGAGCCACAATGATGCCACCACCCTATTTCCCTTAGGGAGGCTGATTTAACCCTTGGGGTCCTATCTCTTCATGGGCTCAGTGAGTGCCACACCCCGTGTATGGAGAGGTGCCAGCACACTGAGGCTGCCCTTGGGGACCTCAGTTTAATGCCCTGGGGGTCCCATTCCCTCATGGGGGGCTCGGTGAGCACCACAGCCTGTGTGTGGGAGGTGCCAGCACTGAGGCGTCCCTGGGAGGGAGGCTGCAGCCAGGCATCACAGTGCCACCACCCCATTCCTCTTAGGGGGACCGACTTCAGCCCTTGGGGGTCTCATTCTCCCATGGGGAGCCCAGAGAGTGCTGAGCCTGTGTGTGGAGAGCTGCTGAACCCAAAGGGGCTCTAGAAGGCCTAAAGCCAGGCACCACAGCACTGCCACCACCCCATTTCCCTTGGGGAATCCATTTTAACCCCTTTGGGTCCCATTCCCCTCAGAGTGGGCTCAGTGAACACCCAGCCTGTGTGTGGCAAGTGGCTGGCACTGAGGTGGCCCAGGGGTGCTGAAGCTGAGAGCCACAGCACTGCCACCATTCCAGTACCTCAGAGGAGCTGATTGAAGTCCTTAGAGGCACGATTTTAGCCCTTGGGGAACCCATTCCCCTCAGAGTGAGCTTAGCGAGCACCACAGCACGTGTGGGAGCTGACAGCGCTGAGGTGTCCCTGTGAAGGCTCCAGACGGACACTGCAGTGCAACCACCATACCATTCCCCTTACAGGGGCTAATTTAACCCCTGCGGGGTCCCATTCCCTCATGGAGTGGTCAGTGGGCGCCACAGCCAGTGAGTGGAGAGCTACTGGCACTGGGGTGTCCCCCCGGAGGGCTCCATCCAGGCACCTCAGTGCCATCATCCTGTTCCCCTTAGAGGGGCTCATTTAACCCCTTGGGGGTCCCATCCCTTCGCAGGGGTCACAGTGAATGCCACAGCTCATGTGTAAGAGCTGCCAGCACTAAGGCTGCCCTTGGGGAACCCCATTTTTAGTCGTGGGGTGTCCCATCCCCTTAGTGGGGGCTCAGCGGGTGCCACAACCTGTGTGTGGAGAGATGCTGGTGGTGAGGTGTCCCTGGGGGGCTTCAGCGCGGCACTGCAGCACTGCCACCAACATATTGCCCTCATGGTGGGGACTCATTTAAGGGACTTTTCGGGATCTCATCCCATCAGAAGGAGGACAGTGAGTGCCACAGCCCATGCATGGAAAGCTGCTGGCACTAAGATCTCAGAATGGCTCCAGCCAGGCAGTGCCACCATTGCATTCCCATTAGGGGGACTGATTTAAGTCCTTGGAGATCTCATCCCCTCACAGGGGGCTCAGTGAGCATCACAACCCGTATGTGGGAGCTGCCAGCACTGAGGCTGCTCTTGGGGAACCCCATCCCCCTTGATAGGAAAGATGTGTGCTCATGTCTTTACAAACAATTCTGTGGGTGAGGGTATGGGTGTTAACGTCTTTGAAATGGGTCTTAATGTCTCTACCAACTTCAAGCCGCAGGTTTGTTACAGAACCTAGACAGTTTGACTCCTGAAACAAAGCATCCATACAAGCCTGAATTTCTGAACTTTGGGAAAAAAATGACATATCTAAAGGGGGAATATGTAGTAGGCACTTTGGGAAGGCTATGCCTTCCTAGTACCTCAGCCGATGGGGAAAGGAAGAGGGCAACATGCGGTGGGCAGTTTAAAGGAGGCTGCTCCCTCTGAAACCTTGAGAGAGAAAACCCCGCAGGCGTATGCCCCAGTGGACAATCTCTCTTTATTTGAATAAAGTCCTCTGTCTCCTTTATGGACACTGGCTTTTCCTAGCGTGATTTCCTGCACACCCTCACTGGGCACTTGGTGAGCACCCAGCCTATGTGTGGTGAGTGACCCCTTAGAGTGAAGCAGAGTCAGCACCACTACCATCCCAGACCCCTCAGAGGGGCTGATTTAAGTCCTTAAGTCCTGACATTGACCCTTGGGGTCCCATTCCTCTCAGAAGAATATGGAGTGTTGCCAGTGCTGAGATGTCCCCCAGGGGCTCCATCTGGGCAGTGCCACCACCATCCCACTCCCCTTAGAGGGGCTGACTTAACCCATCAGGAGCCCCATTCCCTCATGGGGTGTTCAGTGAGCACCACAGCCCATGAGTGGAGAGCTTCTGGTACTGAGGTGTACCGAGGGGCTACAGCCAGGCATCACAGTGCCACCACCCCCCAATTCCACTCATAGGGGTCCCATCCCCTCTGAGGGGGCTGAGTGAGTACCACAGCCCATGTGCGAAGAAATGATGACACTAAGCCTGCCCTTGGGGACCTCAGTTTAACGCCATGGGGAATCCCATTCCCCTCACGGCAGGGGGCACAGCGAGTGCCACATCCTGCTGGTGGAAGGTGCCAGCGCTGAGGTGTCCCTGGGAGGGCGGCTGAAGCCGGACAGCGCAGTGCCGCCTACGCCCCACCCCTCAGGGGGTGTGATTGAATCCCTCGGGTTAACCCGTGGGTGCCCCGTCCCCTCAAGGCGCCCGGGGCGAGGCGGCGAGGCGGGGCGGTGAGGCGGGGCGGTGGCGGGAACCAGCCGAGGGCGGCGGGCAGACGCCACGCGGCCGGCGCGTGCCGTGCGCATGCGCTGCAGCCCCGCCCCTCAGCGGCATCCCCTCCCTTCCCTCCGTGCCCCCGGCCCCGGCCCCCCAGCCCCATAAAAGCCGCGGGCCGGGAAAGAGCCCCCGCCGCTCCCGGTGCTCTCGTTAGCCTCTTGGCTTACCTCTGCCGCCTGTCTGAGACCGCCCGTCCGCAGTGCTGCCCATGGCCTTCCCGCCGGTGAGTACGAGCACGTGCCGCCTCGCGAGGCCGCCCCGCCACGTGGTTCCAGGCGG
>WEKY01033670.1:904496-942895 GCA_013390045.1 Picathartes gymnocephalus
GACACAGGAGACTTAGCTCGTAATTGAGTATGGACAAAGGTGACTCTTCTGAGTGAGACAAGTCTGCTGAAAAACAAGTTCTTTTTTTTAGCCGTTGCTAGTCCCCAGCTGAAACCAATTAATGCTTATTACAGGTGCGTCTCTGATGGGCTAACGAGGTGTCCTGGCACCTGGAGTGCTGGTGAGGTGCTTCAGGTACAGCTGTGCACAGGGTGGGAGCTGGGTTCCCGCAAGAGCTCGAGGACCCCGTTTGCTGCAGTTTGTCTCAACTGGAACAGTCTCCCTAAACCAATTAAAACCTTATTCAGCTTTGACAATCTGCTGTAACAGGCAGCTGTGGGTATTGCTTGTGTACAAAGCCACTTGTGAGTGATGGCTTTAGTTTAAAAAAAAAAAAAATAGCTGCCTTGATGGGGAAATGGCTTTAAAAACAGGATTTTGGCAAAACTGGTGTTCTGCAGTTAGTGCTCTCCTGTGAATTAAGACCAGTCTTAATTCCAACCAGGTGTGTTCAGGATGTTTCTACTCAGTAAACCCGGGGACAGCTGCTTAATTCTAGCCTAGTTGATGGTGAGAGAGCTGGTGCAGCCTTGCCTAATCCATTTTGGGGTTAGCTGCAGGTTGGGAGCGTGTTGCTTGGTGGAAACAGTTACACCAGTGTCGTGTTTTGCATGGGTATAACTGACTTCAATTTGGGAAGCAAAACATACCAACAAAAAAGGGTTTTCTGAGCTGCCTTCATTGAAGTATGGAGCCATCTTGGCTTGGTTATGTTGACATGGGCACTGTTTTAACAGCATCTTAAATTTTGTCTTGGGATTGAAGGCCCTCTTGGCTGTAGATACAGCTCCAAGAACCCCTCTGGGCATCAGCATGGTGCTGCTGGGGTGAGATTTCTATGGAAGATGTAAAAAGCAAAGGCTGGATTGTAGCTGAGGTGGATGAGCCTTGCCTGCTCCACAGCATCCCCAGGAGCTAATGCCCACCTTGGCTGTACTGGCAGCCAAGCTGTGTTTAATGACTTCCCTAAGGATTAGGCTATCCTAATCCTGTGCCAGTGCTGTTGTGATGCTGCAGGTTCTGCCTAGCCCTGGGATTTCATTATCTCTAGGTTTCCTGCAGGTGTGTGTGCCTCTGGGCTGTGGAGGTTCCTTATTTCCACTTGCCTTGGACAGCTTTGGGGTGTTTTGCTGTACAGGTGTGTGTTGTGCCACTGACTGAGTGCTGCTGGTTGTGCCTGGAGTGGGCCCTCCTGCAGGTAAACTCTGCAGGCTGTGGTGTCTGCTTGGGGCTGGTGGAACAGGAACTCCAGGGACCTGCCGGCTGCCTGATGCACAGCTGGCAAACAAGAGCTCTCTGCCATGGTGGTAAGCCTTGCTGGTGCTCTGTTACTTCGAGGGATGGGGAACTCCTCTCTGTTGCTTGGCACTCCTTTTCTCAATTCTGTTTGTTTGGGTTGTGAGAGGAGTCTGGAGCCTTTCAGTACCCTCCTTGAAATCTCAGTGTTCTGGGGATGGATTTTCCTGCTTGGATGTAAGTTTTTAGTTGAGCCAGGCTGTGGAGGACTGCCCTCCTGCCTGAGCTTCATCTTGCTGTGTTTCTGTGTATGATGCTGCTTGGGTCTGTGTTTCTGACCTCCAGTGACTTAACCTACAGTCTCAGAATCGTTTGCTCTATGGCACTATGTGCCTGCTCCAGAGAACTGAATTCCTCTTCTCCTTTGGTTCTCCTTTGGTTTCCAGGGACTTTCCTGGAAACTTTCAGCTCTCGAAGAGACTGGGTGTCTTACGAGGCGCTAGGAAGTGATGTTTGACCTCCTGGTGGCTTTAAAGCATCTGTCAGCTAGATTAGCCTCTCCATTGACTTGTTCATCCCCTGCTAAAACTGTGTGGTTTGGGCTCTGCAGGTTCTGGAGACCTGCAGAGCTCTTCTCAAAGGAGTATCTTATTTTAGGGTTGAGGGAGGAGGGTGAGCCATGAGCCCCTTCCTACAAGGGGGTTGCAGTGCTGCAAGGTCCCCCCTACCCTGTGTCCAAGGATTGCAGTATCCCAAGGATATCCTTGACAGTCTAGGGTTAAAAGCTCTCTAGGAGAAGGGATTTTGTGGAAACTCTCGGCTGTGTTCTCGCTGGTTTCTGTTCCTGTTCGGAGCAGGACTGGTGCTGCCAGTTGTGGAGGCTAAATGAGAAGGAACGGGTGGGGCGTTCGGCTGGCTGCTCCGGGTTGTTTTGTCTCGCTAGAGCAGGCTCCTAGGGAAAAGCTTTGCCTCCCGCTCTAAGTGGTTCTTTTACAGGAACAGGAGTGGAATGCAGAGTTTCATGCTTGTGCCAAGGCAGCCTGATGCGGCACTCCTTTTTATTAAAGATGACTGGCAATACTTCTGTAATTTGAGCTTTTGTACACCAGCTGCTCTCTTTATAAAGGTGACTTAAAGCATGCTCTGCCTGTTCTCTCAGCCTGCAGCTCGCTTTTACCCTTACCTGTTTCACTCTTGTAAATGTTCTGGAGTCCCGGTGCCTTGTCTGGCGCTGGGCTCTGATAAGAAAGATGTGTGCTCATGTCTTTACAAAGAATTCTGTGGGTGAGGTATGGATGTTAACGTCTTTGAAATGGGTCTTAATGTCTCTACCAACTTCAAGCCGCAGGTTTGTTAGAGAATCCAGACAGTTTGACTCCTGAAACAGACAAAGGGTCCGTACAAGCCTGAGTTTCTGAACATTGGGTGGAAAAGTGACACGTTTAAAGGGGAAATGTGTGGTAGGCGGCTTGGGAAGGCTGTACCTTCCTAGTACCTCGGCCGATGGGGAAAGGAAGAGAGCAACATGCGGCCGGGAGTTTGGGCTAAAAGGAGGCTGCTCCCTCTGAAACCTCGAGAGAGAAAACCCCCGCAGTCCTCTGTCTCCTTTATGGACACTGGCTTTTCATAGCGTGATTTCCCGCGCAGCTCTGAGCATTTCAATAGCCAAAGCTCCCAGCGCTGAAGAGATGCTAATAGTCCTAAACGGGCTGGACTTCCCGAGCAATTGTTCAGGTCCCGCCTGAAGGCACCGTGCGAATTGACTGCTCAGTAGCTTACTCCTGCTGCTTCCAGGACTGGGTTTCCTTTGCTTTTTAGCTAAGTGGGTGGAGAGTTGGAGAAAAGGATCAGATCGTGCGCGTCCAGTGACGAGGTGGGCAGTGGAATGTAAGTGCTAGGCATGGGCTGGGCTAATATTCCCATCTCCAGGTGAAGGTCAGTTTAGAGCAGCCTCCTTTAAGATCAGTAAGGGGTCGTTGGAAAGTAAAACCAGCTCGGTGCTTCAGACTTGTCTTGTGAGTGAAACAGAACTGGAGGTAAGTGAGGCCTGAAACTTGCAGAAGCACATCCAAGAGGTGCCTGTATTAGGTGTCTTCTTGACAAGTACAAATGGCCCAATTTAGAGCTTCGGTGTATGTTGGAGGAGCAGAGGCTTGTTTACTAGGCTTGGTGTTCTTCAGGTCTTTGGATTTGAATTTAACTTGATTTAATGGCCAGTATTCTGCTCCGGAGGCTAGGACTGGCAGGGTTGTGCCTCTCTGCTCCTCTCTTTAATGCGGGTCTTAATTGCCGGCGATACCGATTGCTCAGCATGCTCGGGAGCAGAGTTCTGCAGTGGCTTTTGGGTGGCGGGTAGACCTGTCCTCGGCCTCAAAACGCTGGTAGCGATGAAGCTTAGCGGCTTCTAAGTTGTCAGAGGCTCGAGTGTGGTGCAGCTGCTCCCGAACGAGCCTGCGTGGCAGGGGCTTGTGAGCAGAGCTTGGAAAGCAGCTGCTCTTCCCGGTTCTCTGGACCGGCACCAGGGTGCAGGAGGGGTTTGATGTTTCTCAGGCAGAAGCTTTACAAGAGGTAATCCTTTTTTTAGGATGGTCGCAAAAGCTTGATGCTGGTGGATCCATGCCCATGGAGAGTTGTGCTAAAGCAGAGATGGTTTTGGGTAACTGCCTTTGTGGTCAGGAGCTGCTGCCTGAAGGGAAGATCAGGATTTTATCTTCTGCCTTTTCTCAGGATTTGGGGCTGTTTGATTAGCTGGGAAGCAGTGTCGTTTGAGGTTTTTTTCTGCAAAGCTGGAGTGATTGCTGCTGACTTGGATCATTCCAAGATATTATTCATAACTCTAAGATGGGTAGTGAGGTGAGCCTTGCGCTCCTGTGCCGTGCATAAGAGGAGCTGCTGTGGTTCCTTGTGGTGTCTGCCTGTACATGAGCATCCCACTTGTCCCTTGGTGTCAGGAGACTGATTTTGGGGTAGGTGTGTGCCCTCATTAATCAGATCTCTGCTGATGTTGTGATGTACTGGAAAAAAAACAGCAGGGAGCTGTGTTCACAACCCCGCTGGTTTGGTGTGGCTGTCGGTCTAAAGTCCATCCCCGGTACCTGTGTGTGATGGGCAGTCTGTTCTGGTGTGCTGTGCTGACAAATTGCTGACCCGTTTGCTTAACTGCTCCTTTGATGCTAAGAATTGGGTTTGAGTGTTGCTAAGACCTAAGGTAATGTCAATACTGGAGGCAGTCCAGGCTTTCCACAATGTGTTGAAAGCTGAGTACTTGCCTATTTGACACACATACTGGTTCTTTTTTTACCAGAAAGAAGATCCTGTGAAGAGCTTAAAAGACTGCTGGGATAGCCCGAATGCCCCTGCACTTTCCACTTGCAGCAATGCAGATATATTCCGCCGAATAAATGCCATGTTGGACAACTCTCTGGATTTCAGTGGAGTCTGCACCACGCCTGTCACTAAAAGCAAATGTGACACCCTGCCAGGTGATGGAGGGGGACTACTGGAATGGGGAGGCACTTGATGGGGCCTGGTGAATAGGTGATGGTGGTAGTCCTCGGTGGTGTGGGTGTTGGCATGCCTGGTACTAGGGGGGGTTTTACTTGTGTGCCTGAAATGCATGATTCCTGTATTCCCTGGCAGTGTGGAGGTGCCTGGGAAGACTTGCTTGCCTCCCCGTGGTGCTGTGGGTCACTGCGGGCAGGATGTGAGTGCTCCCTGCTTGATGGCCAACTCCTGGTGTGAATACCTCCACCAGACTCCTTTAGTGTGCCTCTCCTGGAGGCAGGATTCATCTACTCTCGAGGTTACCAAGGCTGAGTTGCTGCATACATTGAAATTGAACAACAATTTTGAAAAACCGTATTTGCCACAGGTCAGTTAACCTGCATGTAAAAGCATAGGTGGGTGCAGGCTTTTCCTTCAAATCTAACTTGGTGTGATGAAATCAGTGCTGCAAGCTTCTGTTTCCTCTAGGCTGAGGGGAAGTGGGCATGTTCTGCTGCCTCAAGACAGAAGATCTGTGCCAAAGCAGAGTGTTTTGGTCTGGTCTTATTTTTATCCAAGTGAAGGACATGCTTTTGTCCCTTTGCAGCAGCCCAGGTCTGCCAGTAAATGTACCTGTGCCTGATACTCCTTTTGCCAGCACACCTTTGAGCAGCAGTGCTTGTGCCAAGGATTTGGGCCCTTGAAAGGGATTGCTCTTGCCTCTCCAGCCTCTGAATTATAGGGTCAATAAACACTTGGGCCATTATTGGAAGCACACTGGCCCCTCAGGATATGTCCCAAAGCAAAGTAGAAAGGGCTGAACCTCCCTGGCTGATGACCTTGCAGCAGTGCTGTGGGCAGAGCAGCTTTCTCTGCAGTCACCTAGAGACAGGGTTGCCTTGTTGTCAGGGATGTAATCTGAGGTTTAATCAAATGGGTGTGGGAAAAAGCTCCAAATGAGTGTGTGGGCACCGTGTGGGTCTGTTTGATGCCTGCACAGTGCAACTGTATTCTGGGATAGCAAAATGACTGCTACCAGATGACTTCCAGTGCAACTTAATCTCCTGGGTATTTGAGGACTTAGCAGTGTGGATTGGGGGCTGATCTGGCCATGTGATCCCATGCTGGCGCTGCAGAAATACCAGAGGAAGTGAATTGTTTGCTTCGAGGCCCTTTTGAAACCTGCCTGGTAAAGTGGCATTGGAGGCTATGCTGGCTACTCCTGAGCAATGGTGTAGTAAATATTAACCACTTTAGGTTAGTGGTGTATTTTTAGAGATTTGCTGTTGGACTGAGCTGGTTTGGCTATTTTTTTTGTCCACTGGCACAGCGATAGCAAGTGCTGTCTGTATCTGAGCTGGATGCATTGGAAGCATAAAGGAGAAATAAACAGACATACTTTCCTTCATCTCCTTGCAGTGGGTTCATTAAAGAGTTGTTTCTGGCTTCCTTGTTGAAATTTTAGCTATAGCCCTTCCTACTCCATTTGGAATGGGAATATTTCATAGAGTCTTAGAACACATTCATGGTATTTCCTGATCAAGTTTAAGCTGCCCAAAGTTAACCTGGTTTGTAAAGGAGATGTCTCTGCCTGCTAGAGCAGATTTATCCTGTGAAGGTGTGGGTTAGTTCTGGTTTTAGGTCTGGGCCTAAGAACTGGCATAGCAATTTTAACTTGCAGTGCTGTATTTGACTTGGAAAACTCTTCTCTGAGGGGTGAGGGTGTTAGCCTGGCACTGCAATAGAACTTCTTACTCACCTGCTGCTTCCAAATCTCTGCTTGTTCTGTTGTTTACTCTGGTTTTTCCTAGGGATGTCTGGACCAGAGGGTCTTGGTGGAGATGCTTAGAGGTGATGCCTTGTCTGGAAACTCATGAGTTTCCCAGTGGTGTTAAACTGCTTGTTTCAGGCAATCAGTGAGTCCTGTGGGAAGGCCTCTCATAGGGCAAATACAGTAGCACTTGGATGTAAAAAAGAGCACCTTCCTCTAGCAAATGTTATTTTTGCTGCAGAGAAACCAAAGTTGTGCTTTGGGGATATCCTAAGCAGCTTTTTTTTCCTGCTGTGGCAGCTGAAGACCAGTCTCACCAGTGGGTGCTGGGGACCTTGCTCAGCAGTAGTTACCCAGACAGGAGTGTTTTAGCTCGTCAGATCCCTTGTATAGTGACACAAATGCTATGATGGTGTGAGGAAAGAATTCATCACTTCCCAAAGGATACTGGGCCCTGTTGAGGAGGGCTGCCTTGGGCTAATGGAAATGTGAATGTACTGATAAGAGAACCTGGGCCAGCAGTTACCAGCTGTAAATTCATGAATGAGTCAGCATCTCCCAGAACATCAGCAGCTCTTGAGTTACTGGGCTCCTTGCAGTCCCAGCCTTGTTTCCTTTATGTTGGAGCTGGGATGTCTGGGTAAGTTAGGAGGGCCTGAATGCAGCAGCTCTGCAAGCTTTGTCCTGTGTTCAGAGCTGAAAGTGCAGGAGCTGCTCTTAAAGTTTGATTTAATTTGGTTGTTAATGAGAATCTTCTCCATGAAAAAGCTGGCAGTGTCAGCAAGGATGTGAATGCTGAGGCATCTATGATCTATAAATAGAAGAAGTACTTTGGGGCCTGGGTTGTGCAGAAATTCACACCTGATGGCTATAAGGCTGAGCAGCTGATTGCTAAAATTCAGAATATAGTGTGGGTACCTGGGCAGGTCGTTAAGTCTGGAACAGGTTGTTGGAGCTGTTTGCCTTGCCCTTGAGTGAACTTCTGGGTAGGTGACCAATGGAGCAGAGATCCTTCATATTGTGGTGTTTTGTCATTGCTTCAAGTCAAGTCACTTCTGAAGAATTCCTGAGTCTGTGGTGCTTTTACTTTGTGCAGGAACAACTGTAGTTAGACTAGATTATCATGGAACTCCTTGCTTGTGCAGGCTTAATGAATCTGGAATCCACCATGAATGTAGTAGTTAAAACAGGTGAAAGGACTATCTTTTTGTGACTTAAACTCTTTTAAAATTGCAGAGCTTGGGGAAGAGACTTTATTCCAGCAGTAAATGCTTGGACTTTAATCTATTCGTGGTCCCTCAAGCTTTTCAGTTGTCATCTTCAGGTCAAACTAAATTTATCCCGGTTTGGACTTGTGGTGAAGAAGCCCCTTTGAGCACTAAGAGGATTACATGTGGTGGAGAAGGGATGGCAGAAGTTCATGACCTTTCACTAATGCTATTGTGGAAGCACGTGTGGAGACACTTTACTGGGCTGACAGTGAGGCCATGCTGGGGATCAGTCCAGCAGCAGCCTGAGCAATGTGAGAGGACAGGCTGATTCAGCACTCCTGGCTCCACGCAGTCAGTGTTATCCCCTTCTGGGCACAGCTGGGACTGCTGCTGCCGGTTCAGCTTGTCACACCTAAAGGTGGATCTCTAAAGATCAGTTTGCAGCTGATGATAATCCTTGGGGAACTTGGTTGCCTTATCAAAGCCAGCTGTGTTGGGATGCCTGGGCTGACCACCCCCGCGAGGTTTGTGGGTAGCTATTCCAGGAGCTCTCTGAGCACCAGGCTCAGGTGCCCCCCACCCAAACCGTGGGGTACAGTGCAGCTGTGTGAGGAGAGCTGTCATTGTAGAACCTGTCTGGTGGCTTCTGGGACAGTGTCATGGTGCTTCACAACTGCTGCCTGTCCGACTGCCTCAGGCCTCTCTGTAGAAAGGCAGAACCTCCTCAGTGCAGTCTTTAACCTTTAGTGGCTTTTCATGTGGTGCTGGAGATGGGAGATACAGTGTGGCCTTGACAGAGGCAGGAGTCAGCATCCCCTGCCGGTGCTGCTGGAGCAGCTGCCTGTCCTTGAGCAGCTGCTTTGCAAGGAATGTGATTTAAAGCTGTTCCGTGTGTTTATCACCTCTCTGAATAAGAACGTGAGCAAGGCCAGTTTCTTAACTGGCTGGTGGTTTGTTTGCTAGGCTTTAAAGCTGGGCCTTGCTGGGTGGAAGGTGCTGCTACCTGCAACAGCTTTTTGAAATCACTGTGTTCTTTCTATAGGCACATCTTCCAGCTCAAGTAGTACTGGGAGTAAAGCTCCCACGGGTGCTTTTGCATGCCTGTTGCTGGTTTCAACTGAAGGCAGTTCTTTGCTTAAAAGGAACTTTTAAAGACATGTAGGTACCCCAGATGTCCCAGCAACATTGATCTCTCATTAAACTCTGCTCATTTAACGGCAACAAAGCAGCCATTAGTTTGCTCTAACTTGACCGTCCACTGTGTGAAGAAATGGGAGGTACTTAAATGACTTCCTTTGGATGGGAGAGGCTTCAGGTGCCAAATTCAGTGTGTAGAGGCTGTTAGTTGTGGCCCATCAGGCTTTAATGACTCTGTGGCTGCTTTATTTAAGGAAAACTGAAGGACAAATGCAAACCCAGACTAGCTGATGACTAAATCGGCTTCCTGTTTGCTCTTAACTGCAGTCAATTAATGACCTGTCACTTCTTTAGCTGTCCAAAAAGTGTCTCTGATACTGTAATGTAAATTTCTCTGCTCTTCCGTGGCTTGCAGCCCCAAGGAAACATTCCAGACAGCGCTGGACGCAGTTGACCTGATATGCGTGGTCTTGGATCAGGAAATAAAATGCTCTAGGATGCAGAGACCCAAAAGGTAGCTCTGCCTACCTGGAGGTACTGAGGCAGAGTGAGACTCTTAGCAGGAGCTCACCTGAAGCTGACAGAACCATCCTGTGTGCCCCAAAGAAATGCTGGATGCCATGCAGACTTCCAGAACAGGGAAATTCCACACCTATGCCCCAGAAAAAAAAGCACATAAACTTCCCTTGGTCTTGTTGGCCTTTGGATTTAAGGTGTCACACTGCCAGGTCTTTGCCTACATAAGCATGTATACTGGCAAGTGGCTCTGGTAATTAGGTTTTGTATGAGATATGCAGATGGAAGCAGGTCAGTGTTCTGCAGAGCAGGGACTTGGCCTAGACCTGTTGTACTCTGCAGTGGTCACAGATTGGTGGTGTTCCTGAAGATCCAGCGGTTTTCTGACTTGCATTGAGCTCTGTCACTCGGGTTTTGGTGCTGTAATTCTGTGACAGTCTCTGTTACTCTTGGAAGAGGGAGGTAGAGCAGCAAGACTGTTGCAGTGCCTCTTCCTTCGTTTCTGAAGTAGCCGTTTGCCAGCTGCTCGAGTGTTTGTGGTTATGGAATAATGCAGACTCCTTCATCTGGCTGTGAAACAGGTCACACAGTCTCCACTTCAGGAACTTTACAGATTACAGGAGAGATGCTTAGTTGTGTTTCAGAAAAACCTCTTGTAACTAGTAGGTTTATACCTAACAAGTGCTTTTCTAAGTCTCTGATCTCCACTGCACTTTGGGAATACAATTGGCTTATCTGAAAGCTTTCACTTTGATATTTGTTTGTCTTGTGTGCAGAAGCACTTAAGAAGCCTAACTTTCAGGGATGCAATTCCCAACCTTTACAATTGGAGGTATAGAGAAGTGTGAAAGGCAAAGCAATGCTGCTGCTGGCAGCTGCCTTCCTATTTCTCATCTGAAGGCTTGTCCCCCTGCCCCTGGCTTTCCCACATTTGCTTTAGATGTTCAGCCTTGGTCAGAGCTCTAGACAATGGGGTGAATCTGGTTTTGTCAGTGAACAGAGCTTACAGTTGAGCTGGGCTTGTCCTTCTGCTGCCTTCAACACTTGGGGCCCATGTTCAGGGAGGGGTTTCATCTGTATTCAGGCTCTGGTGGAAACCAGCATGTGGGAGCAAAGGGAGAGATGTCATGGCTGTGAACGTGGTAGGAATGGGATCTGATTTGGTTCATGTTTGCTTAACCATTCTGAGAAAACACAGAGGAACAAAAACCCTGTTTGCTGGATTATCTGGTGTTCCCAGATCTGGAGGGCTCAAATATCTGAACATGTGTGTGCTAGGTTGAAGCACCACCTTTCCAGAGTGATGGACAGAGATGCTGCTGCTATGGGCTGGGAACTGAATCATGCTCCCTGCTCCTCCTGCTCCCTTAACCCACAGCCTGCTGTGGATCACAGCTCCTGCTGCCAAGCCTTGTGGATCCTTCCCACGCAGGCTCAGGCTGTAATTTCCTAAATATTTTCTTGTTTGAAGTGCCTGGTTGGTGCAGCCATGCTGCATACCAGATCAGGGGAGTGAGCCAGGCTTAAAACTAACTCCCTGTGGCTTGGTTTTAACCAGATGAACTCCCCAGCCCAGCTTCCTGTGTGGAAACTCACCTGCCTAAAGTGGTGTGAGTGGGGAGGGCAGGCTGGGGTGGGGACAGGGGCTGTGGGAGCTGTCCTTGCCTGCAGGTGAGAGCTGAGCTCTGGAGATCCTCACCTTCAAGAGCTTTTGGAATGTCTTAAATCCAGGGTTCACGGTTAAAGTCTGGAAAATGCAGCTTTCCACGTGGGCAGTGGTGTGGAAAACTGTGGCCTGGCTACAGGGATCTCCTGGACAGGCAGAAGGCAGTCACCCCGGAGAGATACTTGCTCCAAGGCCAGTGAGGGAGTGTTTTATTAACGACTTTGTTCTCATGTTGCTGTTGAAATCAAACCCAACAGGCTTCAGAGGCAGCAGCTCAGTCTCTCCCAGATGCTTGGGCACGGGCCCAGTGCAGCGCTGCTCCCTCTGCCAGGATGGTTGGCTTCCAGTGGCAACTCCAGGGAAGAATCCAGGTTGGAAGGGCTTGTGCTGGTGGTTGGTGCTTGGAAAAATCTGCAGTAAAGCATTTGGGTTGGGCTGTGTCAGGTTGCCAAGTGAAGTTATTTAGTATTTGGTAGACATTTAGTTATGAATAACTTGAGGTTATGATTCTTTAGACTGAATTTTTGTTGGAAATTTAATTCTTCCTGCTCTAGTATCTGATTAGTTTTTTCTGCCTACAACAATTGATTGCTTTATAACAAATCCTCCAGACTCTTGACTTCAAAAAAATAACTAGTCCAGAAATCTGTTTAAGTTCTTTGGTTTTTTTTAGTTGTTTTGCCTGGATCACCAGGTTTTGTCTTACAGCTTGGGCTGGCTGTTGGCTTCCAGTGGGAAAAGGTCTAATTAAAAACTGCTGGTTATCTGAGTGGATTCTGCTTTGTGCTTCAGCAGTTAAGAGCTGTAACTGGGTTGCAGGGAGTTTTGTTTTTAATGTGGATTGAAGTCATCAGAGGGAATCATGGGTCTTTTACTTGAATCTGATTTTGTTCAATTAAACAAAACAGTTTATTTCCTGAAAAATGTGGATAGCAAAGGAAAATGTGGCTGGATGCTGAGGAGTGAATGCTTCCTGTCACAGATAAATTTGTTCCCTATTTTCCTTATTTCTTCAGTCATGAATTTCATCCAAGCTGTTGGGATTCAAGTTGTGCTGTGTGTCACTGCTCTGTGTCTGTGCTTCCCAGAAGATGAAGCTTGCTGGGAATTACTCTTTTGAGACCTAGCAAGATCCCTGGTCCCCAAAGGGAAGGGAGTCTCCTGCTGCCAGGGATCTGTGCACAGCACTTCTGCGTTTTCATAAAGGCAGGAATGTTACATATTCATATGGACAAGTTATGGTTGCTGTGGGAACTGAGTTGGCTGAGCACTGTCTTGATCCTCTCCTCCCTGTTAGAGGTGTCCAAAACAAGCAATCAAAAAGCTATCTGGGAAGAATTGATGCAGTGAAATACCATGCTGGAGATGCAGTGTGACACTGTCAGAGGAATAGATGCTGTTACAGGTACTTGGTAGTAATGTGACTGAATTGGCACTACAGCTTGTACTAGTACTACTAGGAGTAGGAAGCACTCTGGTGGAGTGCTGTGGAGGAGGTTGCAGCTGGGAGGGGGGAATGTGACATGTTGCCAGCAGGTTATGGTTTTAAATGCTCTGATCCTGCCAGTGGTGCCTCAGTCCCCTCACTGGGGTCTGGGAGTGCTGGTGCTCCCAAATTGCCATGGGATGAAGGTAAGGGTCCTACCTCTGGCAGCAGTGGCCTGTGTCACACGTAGGTTACCCAGCTGCCACCAGCCTTTGCCTGGGCTCTGCTCGTGGGCATTGGAGTGGCATGAGATGTGGATGCGGAAAAGGAGGCCAGGAATGCTGTTGGGCTGTCTGGGATGGCTGGGGCTGCACGTGAAGGATAATGTGACAGACTGGAGCGACTGTAGGGCCTGTAGGAGAGCCAGGAGCAGTGTGTGGAGTGAGGTGTACATCTGATGGCACAGTGGGAGGCTGTGGGAGCAGGGGGAGGAGGAGGAGACAGCTGCTGCTGCTTGGGAGTTGGCTTATAAATGCCCTCTGACTCAGATTTCGGGTAGCACAGCTGAGCATCTTGTGGTTTCACCAGCCCCCAGATCCCTGTGTTAAACTGGAATTCTCAGACTATGAACCTGCTGTGTTTCCTTAGGCTGTTGGCACGGGCTTAAACCAAGGCGAGAATCTGTCTCCAGTACTGTAGGCTTGTACCCTGCAGTACCCTGCA
The DNA here is from genome assembly GCA_013390045.1 of Picathartes gymnocephalus. NCBI lineage: Eukaryota > Metazoa > Chordata > Aves > Passeriformes > Picathartidae > Picathartes > Picathartes gymnocephalus. The sequence continues at coordinate 917,726 of WEKY01033670.1, forward strand.
GAGGAGAGGGTGGGCGGAAAGTAGGGACTAGGCAGGGGAAAGGTAAACAGGCCATGAAAAATTCCTGATGTGAAATATCTGCTCTGTCCTCTTCCTCCTGTGCCAGCGGGATGTGCCCACTCGGGCTGGACCAGGGATAATGGGATACTATCCGGGTAGTGGGGGTTGAAGGTTATCCTTGTTACTCAGGGGTAAACAATGCCGAGTCAGTGAGACAGTAGCCAGGCTCAACCAAACAGATTATGCCAGCAGAATTGCGAAGCTTTGCATCGGCTCTGAATTGGAGCCAGCAGCTGGAGGCTGGCCAGGACTAAAGTGTTTTTGGGTTTTGTGGGTGGAGGGAGGCGGGGACAGGAGAGCTGGGTAGCACTAAAACTAACTGTGCTCTGTCGCTGCTGCTCTCGTCGTTGCTGGGGGGATTGCTGCCTCCAGCCCCGTGTCTGCTGTGCTGACGAGCCCTGCTTTGTGCTGCCTGCTTCCCTTGATTTACTGGAACTGCTCCTCTTTCCTCCTGCTACCGTCTTGTCTGTCAGGGGAAATCTTATCCTTTCTTCTTACCTTTATTTTGTAAGAGCTGATGCAGTTCTCTTGCATGGCGGAGTGACGTCACTGTCAGCACAGTAAGCATCAGCAGCCTGGTCACATGCTGACCCAGTCAGTAATGCAGACGGGATAGGAAGGTGGAGGGGCCAAGGGGGGTGGGGGGCTGGATTCTGGACATATGGTAGCCCTCCCTTTTGGGGTGCAACTGCTGGTTGCAGGAGCCGTGGCTTCAGAGCGGCGCGAGACCTGGCTTGGGGCTTAACGCTTTGGAAAACTCCTGCTTTAAAAAGAAAAAAAAGCAGCCCTGAACTCTCAAGCTTCTGTTTGTTCTCCATCTGAACAGACATCCAGGACTCTGAAGAACCAGTGGCAAGCAGGATGCTCTTCCCTACGTCCACACAAGAGTCTTCCCGTGGCCTCCCAGACACCAACGATCTGTGCCTTGGCCTGCAGTCTCTCAACCTGACGGGGTGGGACAGACCCTGGAGCACCCAGGACTCTGACACTGCAGCACAAACCAGCACACAGTCCGGTGAGTCTGCTGTCACATGCAGCAACAGTTGTTGCATTCTGTGTGTGTTTTTTGGCTGGTTTCAAGCTAACATGGAATGATGTGCTTGTGTAACAGAACGCTGGCGGCAGCTAATGGGGGCTTCTCGAGCCGTGGTGCTTGTGTAATGTGACAGCTGAGTTGGGGAGGCTGTGGCTGCCTGTGCCACAGCCCCCTCTGCTCTGCTGTCAGCTCACTGCAGATGAGAAGTGCCCAGGGTTGTTTTGCTCAGAGCTGTAATGCTGCTGGAGGAATAACCTCACCAGGAGAGGAGAAATCCTCTTGCTGTGTTTGGAGGGAGTGGGTGGGGGGTGTGGTGTCAGGAGGCTGAACACGCTGGGTAGGAGTGAGGCTGAACTTCGCTCCAGCAGCCTGAGGAAATCCCTGGTGGCAGGGAGCTCTGCAGGTGGGGGGGTGTGCTTGCAGAGGGCCCCCCTGTGCCCGATTGCCAAAGTCCTGGCAGTTCCACTCGCCCAACTCTGCTGTGGGGTGTGGTACAGCCAGCACCCAACAACTTCAGCTGGCAGCTCCCCGGCTGGGTGGGAGACTTGGAGGGATCCTTCTCCACTCCCACGCTTAACTAGAAATAGCGGGCTGTGCCTGGCAGTGGGCTGCAGGAGATGCAGTGGAATGGCTTCTCATTTTAACTCTTCTGGTCCAGCGCAAACCTACGTGATGGGCAGGGTGTGGGCTTGCAGCCACGCACTGCTGGCTGGTGTGCCCTTCCCCCTTGATCCTTTCCAGTCTGCTTTCGCAGCTGGGATCAGGGGGGAATTCCAGGGATGCTGGGTGCCTCCCCTGGAGTGTTGTGGGGTCCAGTTAACTGTTTGAGACACCAGCCTTCCCTGTAAAATCCCTGGAGAAAGGAGTGCTGTGTGCACGAACTTAATGCATCCTCTCAGCCTGGTGTTGGAGCAGAGGGGTAAAACAGGGAAGAGTTCACTTGCTAACCTTTGAAGATTGTTAAAACCAGTTTCACAAATGGTGTGTTCGTTCAAGTATCAGTCTGTGGAAAGATCTAGTGCTTTGGCAGAGTTTGTACAAGTACAGCCTGGTTGCTACAGAAACTCATCCCTTTATAGCAGCATGCTGCTGCTTTGTTAAAAGGAGAGTGCATTGCTGTGCAGACTTGGGTGACACAGAGGCCCCAGGCATGGAGTTGGTGCTGACAGGAATATAGATAGCTTCTTGAGGGGTGGGGGGTGAGCTGGGCAGTAGGGTTTGGCTGTGTACATGTTTGGAGGGGCAAGGGGGTGCTGTCCTGAGCAGAGGAGGAGCTTCTGGGACACAGGCCTAAGTTACTGCATGAGTTGTAAAACAGCAAAAAAAAACCCCACTAGTGGAGTAGCAGAGTTTGAACAGCTTGATCTGCACAGCTCATTCGAGTTTCTGCATCTAATTTTCATAAAACCTGGCATGGGCACTTGAGGTCTGCCTGCAGCCCAGCTGTGGTAGCTTTATTGAGCCTTGCTCTGCTCCAGTGAGCAAACCTCCACATGGTCCTGTGGGCTTCCCCTAATGAACTAGGGCATACCACACACTCCTGCCTGTTCTTTTATTGCCAGCTGAGACCTTGAAGGAAGAAGGAGAAACAAGTTTTTAGTGTGCAGCGGGTCAGCCAGGTGCCTCAGAGCTCTGCTCTGAGCCCCTTCTGACTGGAGCCCTGCCCTTCACTATGTAACAAGGTCTTGAATGGATGAAGAGCACCCCTGGAGCAGGTGACATCCCCTGGAGTGACCCTGCTGCTGACAGGCCTAGCGCTGGGCTCGGTGCACAGCGTGCTGCAGAACAAGGCTGTCACACATGGAGGCAGCCACTCAGTGCGGATGTCCCAGCTCCACCTGCTCCTCTGTAGCATCTCCAGAGCTCTCTTGGCTCGCTTCCTGCCATCCTGCCCTGGCAGAGGCGTGGATGTCTCCGCAGCGCTCCAGCAGGCAGGCGAGCAGTGCTGGCATGAACCTGGGTTGGACTCTGCGTCTCACAGGTGGGGTGCTGGGGCTGGCACGGCCGTGCTGGTGGTGGGAATTCACTACTAAGCCGGGGGGTGGAAGGGCTGCTGGTTTCAGGAGGGAGGTTGAGTTGGAGAGGGTTTGAAGGTGCTCTGGTGACCTCCCTGCTCGCAGAGGGTGTATCTGGTGTCAGGTGCCCCCACTGACTGCAGTGCTTTGCGCTGGAGCTCCTGCCTGCCGCAGAGGCCTGGGAAGAGCTGTGGAAGGGATCTTGCCAGAGGCACAGCCTTGAGCTCTGAACTGTGCCCCACTGGGTGATTGTGACAAGTGTGGTACCAGCTGGTGGAAGATGGCACCCAGTGCTGTCTGAAGAGGCCTGTTTCTTCACTTCTGACTAGTGGTATTCCCATTAGTACACAAGGAGGGGATGGCTGGGATGTGAGACCTGGCCAAGTGCAGCTGTACTGCTTGTGCAGGGCAGCCTCTAGCCTTCAGTGGCTGTGCAGAGGGTCCAGTGCCCTGTGGCTGGGGGTGTTGTGATCCTGAGACAATGCTCTCCTCACTCTCGTGTTCCTTTCCCAGGTGAGCAGCAGCTGGGCCAGGAGTGCTTCATGGTCTGGGCTGCTGTTGCTCTCCTGCTGAGAGCTGTGGGGATGGTGTGTGTTGGCTGGGGAGGTGAAAGGGTGATCCTATGCACAGCTTTGTATTGCTTCAGCCACCCGCACCTCCCATCTCTGTGGGGCCTTAGCCCTTCCTCAGGGCCCTGGTAGAATGTCAGTGGCGTTCCGTGGGAACAGAGAGCTTGTAGTTCCGGAGCATTTTCTGAAAGGCTGTGGAACACTCTGGGTGGCGGAGAAGTGTTCTGTGTCTGGAAGTTGTGTTAGTTCTAAGGAGCTGTCAGATGCTGGTGCTTCCAGGTGGCCTGTCCATGGTATGATGGGAAGAGGGAGGATATGGAGAGGATGCTGCTGTGTCTGATACTGCTGAGGCCTGGGAGGCTGCAGCTGGCCCAGCCTACAGGGTTGGGGTCTCCATCGGGGTGTCCTGCAGGCAGGTGAGGCTGCGGCAGTGCTGGGCTGTGGCTGGATGTGGGGGAGGGCTGGCACTGCCAAGCAAAGCTGTTGTGCCGCTGGCACCCAAGCATTTGGAAGGTTCCAGCAGTGACTCAGCTGCGCAGACCCACAGAGAGGTGGCTAAAAGGGTAGAAATGCAACAAAATAGCTAACAATCAGGCTGAAAATATTGCTGATGTGGTCCCCTGCAGTGCTGTGCCTGACTACTGATGAGCTGGGACCTCTTCTCCTCTGTAGTCCCTGCCTGCGTGGAGATTCCTCAGCCTAGGAAGGACCTTCGGCTGCAATGTGTCACCTTGTGCTCCCAGGGCGTTGTCACCACGCAGCTTGGTGCAGTAGGAGCAAATGCCTGCTGATTGGAGGTCGGAGAAGAGTGGGGCTGGTTTTTATGCCTCAATCCTGCCTACATCCCCTGTTTCCAAAAGGCCACTGAGCCCCTTGCACCCAGACAGGGTTATTTGTGAGGTATTTTCCTTCTGCACCTGTCCTGTAATGCACAGAGGGCGTGTGCTGAACTCTGGGGAGCATGCCAGAGGCACTGCTGGTGCCTGGAGAGGCTTTCTGGAGGCAGTGGCTGCTGCAGGCTCGAGCTGCTGGCACTTCCTGGCTGTGGGATTGAACTGCTGTCTCACAGCAGGCAAAGTGCTCAAACCCTCTGCTGCCACTAGATCTGTCAGGCTGGAAATACTTCAGCAAGTCCCAGCAATCTGCTCTGTGGCCTGGGGAGGGACTTCTGCAGGAAGCTGGCCTTGAACACTTCCAGTCCTGCCATTCCTGGCTGTGTTTCTTGAGGCAGTGTTTCCCTGTCTTTAGCTTCCCAGAAGGTGGACATGTGTGCAGAGAGCTCAGAGTTTAGGAGGCAAGGAGGGGTTAAGAGGCAGCATGGTGGGGACTGCCCTTGATGGTATCCTTTACCTTCACTGCCCTGTTTCTCAAGGGGTGCAAGCAAATGGGGTCTTGATCCAGTTTTTGCCTGAAGAACAGCGGTGCACTGCAGGTCTGCGTGCAGATTTTGGGTCTCCCTGCCTGGCTTTCAGCCTGTGTGCCAGCTGCTTGGTCTGGCTGGTCTGTCCTGCCCTACATTGGGAGCTGTCCCTATGTAGGACAGCAGACTTGCCCATGGGGAATCATCCTAAAACCAGTCTGTTAACACTAAGTCTGCAATGCTAACCTGAGAGTGTTTTTAGCAGGATCAGGTCTTCTGGAGAGGATGTTGGGCTCTCTAGGTGAGCTCTTCCTGGTGGCATCTGATGGAGCATCTTGCTGTATCTGCCTTTTTGCTTGTTGTGTAACCCTAAAGCTGCTGGTGCAACAACAGATTTGAGCTTTTCCTTGGATTTGCTCTTGATACTGCAGCTCCAGCCTCATCTGTGCTCTCTGCAGGGTGGCTGCTGCTGTCTCACTTTCCAGCCTGCAAGGTTGCAGCTCCTGTCACTCTGGTTCTGGGGAAATGGCCCGTGGTAGGAAAATGCTGCTGAATCTTCCCAGCCCTTGGCTCTTCTGCTTCCCAGAGCACAGCAACTCATTTTTGCAATAAGCTTGCTTATCTGTAGTTGCTTAGAATCTGCCAGGCTGGAGGTGTGGGCAGTCTGTTGTGCATTGCCTGGCAGATAGCGGAGGCCTCAGAGCATGAATCTCTCTGAAGCCTTCAAGGCAAAACCCTGTCTGAAAGATGAAAGAAAAGACCTGTTACACAGGAAGAACAGTTGTTGTCACGGACTCCTTGCCTTTCTTCTTGACGACAGCAGGAGGGATTCATAAGCTGTTCCCCGAGGTCAGGCTGTTTTTCAGTGTCCTCAAATGCGGTGTGTGGTGGAGGGCACCTGAGCCCCCCAGGGGAGAGCTGCTGCTCAGCCTGGGGTGGCTGCTAATAAATACAGCATGGCAGTCGCTGGCTTTCCTCGAGCTGCTGGTTTGAGTGCTTGGGTACAGAACTTGGGGCAGAGGATTTGGGTCCCCAGTTCTCAATCTGTTTCATTTACTGCTTGGCTAACCCATGCCAAGCTCTATAGAGCTCTCCTTTGTGCATATCCAGGTCTCTCCCTGCTATTTTTCCTGCTGCCTTTTGGACAGGGGACTTCAGAAGACCTAGGTGTGCACTCTGCTCCAGTGTATTCCTGTGTGGCTGTGTGTAAATCCTTCTCATTATGCTAGAGGAAGATCTCAGAGGCTCATCCTGATGGAGAGAGTGTCTGGACACTTGGTTGGCATCGGAGTAGCCAAGGGTGATTTTTCCTGCTCTGTAATGAAAGGGGTGTTTTGGGTGTGGGGGGAAGAGCACTTCACCTGAGTGAGACTTACTTCCATCTAAGCCCAAGTATGCCTAGAAAATTCAGTGAAATGTTCTTTGTGCTGGTGGTGGTGTGGCTGCTGGGATGAGGAGGGAAGGGCAACTCCTGCTGACCTTGGACCTGTGCCTGGTTCAGGAAAATAGGTATCCAGAGTTTTGGTGGTGGTCCTGAATTACGTGTTCTTGGTGTCCTTTGTTCCCTTGAAAGGAGGGCAGGCTTTCCCAGCAGCCTGGTTCTTCGGGAGCAGCTTGCTGATGTTCAGAGCATAGCAGTGGAAGCACAGATGTGGTGTTGCTTCCTGTGTGATGGTTGTGGATGGTAACAGTGTTAAAGGCACAAAGCTGGGAGCTGGTTTGACTCTCCTGCTTGGTGCTGGTATTCCAGGAGTACCTGAGACAGCCTTACTAAAAGCTTGTCCCATGCCATCCTAATGCTTGTAGGGTTTTTCTGAGGACTTATTTGATGTGAGTACTTAATGGGCACTTGTTCCTTGAATGTGTTTCTGTAAGAGCTGCTCAGGCTCTGTGGGCTGATTCCTCAGTGCTTGGCTCCAGCCAGCTGTGCTGGGGAGTGAGAAGCAGGGAAGCATGTAATAGCTGCACATGGCTCCTGTGGCAGCAGTATTTGATGCTTAACAGAACAAAATATGTATCAAATAAGTAAAGGAAGTATCAAACCTGAGCTTGCAAATGGTTTCCAATGGAAGTTGCTCTTAATCCAACTCTTAAAGCTACCATTTGAGCATCTTCTCCTAAAACAGATTTATTTTTATCTGTGCTGATGCTGTAAAACAGAAGATGCAAATAGAGGAGTAACTGGAGCAGGAAGCCAATGAGCCTGTTGGCTTGTATCCAGCCAGAACTGAAGTGGGTCAGGGCAGCTCCAGTCCTGTGCTGGAGGCAGCTTGTGAGAGCAGGCATGTACCACCCAAAATCCTCCTCTTGGCTTCTGTCAGGGAGGGATGTTTGATTGTGGCCTCTGGAGCAGTCTTGTGGCAGTGTACAGTGGTGGTTCGGAGAACATTTCTCTTAGCTCTCTGGAATTGAGCCTTAAAAAGGCATGTTCCCTTCCAAGGAGAGCACTGGAGGTGTATTTTCGTGGGTCTGAACTGCCCCAGGCAATTTGTCTCTTAGGCTTTCATGTGATTGATACTGGAGGTAGCAGCAGGGAGGGAGGGTGGTTTAGTGTGTGCAAGCCCTGGCCTGGAGTAAGATTCATCCCCAAAATTGCACCAGTCAGAGATGAGGTTTTCCTCCAGTCCTTGCACTGCCACACATCTGAGCAGTGGATGTGAGGGTTCCTTGCTGGATAGAGCTGTCCCAAAAGGCTCTGCTGCAGCTCCATCACAAGCATGGGAGCTCTCTAGAAGAGGCCTTGAATGTGTTTTTGGCTCAGTGCCTTTACTGCAAACTCCACAGCACATGCTGCCGTGAGTGCTCCCACATGGAGCTGAGTAAGGAACAGCCTTTGGACCTGCTCTCCCAGGGTGCCTGTAGCAGAGGCTTGTGGGCCCTCTGCAGTGCTCTTGGCAGGCTGGGGTTTTTCGTGTAACTCCAGTTGTTATCCAGTCCAGCTCTTGCTCAGAGCAGGTTAGGAAAGCTGCTGGAGGGTGGCAGAAATAACGTAGCCCAAGGGGGCTCCAAAAACTAATTCTGCCTTGGTGTTCGCACAAAAACACCCTTGTAAGTGGGCACCTCCCTTGAGCTGGCTTGGAAATGATCCCCTTCCGAAGGTGCTGTGGTCCTTGAGCTGTTACTGCACAGAGGCTGAGTGGTGCTGCTGTAGGGCTGGGACACTGGGCAGGGCATCTTCAGCCAGGGTTGCTTGCACCTTCTATCCACATCTCCAAGCTCACTCTCTGTATGCCTGCTCCCTTAGGCAGTGGCAAAACAGCTGAATCACAGGTGCTGTCTGTGCTGCTGCCAGTGCAGAGGCTGCTCGGGCACGGCAGCTGGTGCCACGCATTTGAGATGGCCGCGGGGACTTGCTGGCTCCCTCTTTGCCCCTCTGCCTTGTTTTCTGCCCAAGAGTGTGGAGGGGAAGGTGAGGCAAACTCCCAGGCTGTGATGCTAAGGGGTGCAGACTTCTGGAAGGTAACTGGGAACCTGCAGGCATCACTGGTGGGGTTTGGGAGTGCCAGTCCAGCAGTTGCTTTATGCCAGCTGAAGGCCTCAGTGAGGCTTGTGTGCCATTTCCCAAAGAAAATTGAGTTCGGGACTAAAGTCTGCCTTTTTTCAGTTGTTTTTCCTTCACTGAAGCCTGCAAGGGGGTCTGGCCAACACCCTGCCCCCCTCCAGAGAGTCCCCATTCTAAAGGTGGTATCCTGGCCTTGACTGTGATGCAGCCGAGGATGAATCACTCACCCTTGTTATCACGTCAGGTAACACACACAGCACAGTTGGCACCCTAGATGTTGCAGCAGATAATTGAGAGGAGTTTGGTGCTTAAATATAGAAGTGTTTGTTCTTGAGGCTTGCGAAGCTGAAGCTTGTTGTGCAGAATCTGACCTGAATATGTTGGCTTTTTAAATCTCTCTGGGACTGATACATGTTAAAACCTGCTGTACTTCAGTGTTCTGATATTTTTAAAGACAACTGTGGTTGTGGCAGCCTGCTTAGTGAATGCAATTACCTGCGCACTTGTAATCCTGAATTGCATTTTAGCTGTCTTTCCTAATTTTTATATTTACTTTAGGCAGGTGTTTTCCCTTCCTAGAAGCACATGGGAGTAAATTCCCTGCCTCAGGAATCTCTGAGCCTTGTTGTCAGCTGGGTCCAGCTCTCAATGCCAGTGGAAGACCAGTGCTCTCAGATGTTAATGCAATAATCTTCTGCTTGTTCCCAGTTATGCTGCTGTTTCCATTTTTCAGGGCAAGTGACTTACCATGTTGGTGCCAGAACCAAGAATAGACCTCAGGTGTCCTGACTCTAATTCTGTGGTTCAGCTGTGGGATCATGCTGCCTTTTTTTATTCCCCTGCCCCCTTCTTAGCAAACCAGAAATAGCTGCCCGAATATCCTCAGTTCTTCTTCGCCCCAAATGAAGAATCTGTGAGGGCAGAGGTTCTTCTTTTGTAGTTCAGAAAAAAAAAAATGGGCTGTGCTGTAGGTCCTATTTAGATGGTGATTGCTGCTGGTTTGATTACATCTGCAGTTCTGGAAGCTGCTTTTCTCCAGAGCTGGTAGTTGGCTCCAGATTATTGGGGCTTCTGTGGTGATACAGCTTGGGGAGGACTGTGTGCCTTGGACTTTTGCCTCTAATAACTGCACTGACTGTTTTTTCAGTGGAGTAATGGGAATATAATGAAATTCAGAGGATTTGAGCTGGGTGGATCCTCCTCTGGATGTATCCAGTGTGTTGCTCAGGTGAGCTCCAAGGCTCTAAGGACACAGTTCCTCTTCACCTCTGGACCTTGGCTGCTCCACTTAAGAGGAAGAAATTTTTGTGCCACTGCTCTTGCTGCAGCTTTTCCTTGGGTTTTTTTGTGCCCCTGTAAGAGTTTGGTAAACAGGGAGAATCCAGTGTCTGCCTTCCCTGTGCCAAGTAAAGTCTGTCCCTATCCCGTGTGCTCCATCCCCATATCTGTCACTGCAGCTGCTGCTGGCCATGGTTCAATGTCCCTGTGCAGGCTCCTTGCAGGCAGCTCCAGGTCCCATGGCTGCAGGTGAGAAGTGCTAAAATCTGGGATTAGACTGTAATGTTGGTCACCCCTTCCCTGCCATGAGCTTTGAGCTGCTTGGTGCTTGTGTGTGAGGAGGGTAAGCTCACCCTGGCAGCTTGTCTGGCTGCGACACTGCTGAACTACAGCTACAGTAGGAGGTGGTTGAGGTGCCCATTTGCTTTTCAGACATGCAGATGTTTCTCAGTGTGTCTGCAGGAGGTGCTGCTTTTTGGCTGACTAAAATGTTCAGCTTGCTCCCACCCTACCAGAGCAGAGCTTGGCTGGGTGGTAAAAACTGCAGACAAGCTGTTTTTCTGGAATTGCAGCGGGCTATTGTTTAGGACATTAGCTTTTTTTTTAACTTTACAAGCTTATTTGATGCATGACAAAAGAAAGTGCACTGTATTCAGTCTCCAGGGCCTCAGTCACACTGCTTCTTTCCTCTGCTGCCCTGCCCCAAATGTGTATATGGTGCTGCAGCCTCTGGGCATGGCAGGTGTCACTGAAACCTGGCTCTTCTGCCTTATTTCTCCTGGTAAATAGCATTCCTGTTGATCTCTATGGGGAGAATCCAGGCAGAAGGGTGGACTTCCAGCCTATGTAGTAGTTGGTGGATGCAGGGGGAGGTCTTAACAGCTTGCCATCCTTCTTGTGCTGAGTAATCTCCAAGCAGATAAACTTCTGGAGATGGCAATTTCCCTCTGCCTAACCTTGCTGGAGGTGACCCTCTGAAGGCCTTGCTCAGGCAAGTCCTGGACTCTTCAAAGTCAGCTTTTTCCAGCCCTGCAGTGAGTTTCTAAAGGCTGGAGCACATCTCCAGAGCCTAACTTCCAAATGTCTGTATGCTGCCTTGGCCCCGGGGCTGCAGCCAGTGTGGTGTCAAGCTGCCTGCACGCAGAGTCTGTGGGTGCCAGACACGGCTGGCAGCTCAAGGACTGGGCCTGGCACACTGTTCCTGCAGCAGGAGCTCCTTGGCCCACGCCCCATGTGTCTCCAGACTCCAAGGGGTGCAGCCCTGTGGCAAGTGCTGTTCTCAGCCATGGGGGAGCTCCCACTGATGTTCTGAGTGCAGAGAAAGAGCTTGAGTGGAAGGACCTGGGCAGCTGCTGGATGAGAGGGACTTTGGCTCTGGGGAAGATGCAGTTTCTGGATAATTTGACTAAACTGCACCAAGGAGTGAAGAGCCTAAGGACTGATCTCTCAGGCTGTTGGCTGGGCAGTCTCCCACAGAGCTGAGCTGAAGCCTTTTGTTCAAGGGGCAATGTGGAAGTGGCTGAGGTTCTGGTCAGCTCTGTCTGTCAGGTGTAAACTGAGTGGATGCTCCTTGTGAAATGTCTGGATGTGGTAATTGGTGCTCTGGTCTAGCTGGCCAAGGTGGTGATTGGTCAAAGGTTGAACTCTATATTGGAGGTCTTTTCCCACCTAAACGATCCAGTTGCTCTTAAGGTGTTATCTGAGGCAATAAACTGTCATTTGTCATCAGTACAGTGGTTATTTTCCCAGAGCCTTTCTTTCCCTGAGCTGACAGCACCAGCAATCCTTGGGGCTCATCTTTACATTCATCTCTTACAGAATGGGCATGGGCAAAGCTACTAGGAAGGTCTACATACCAAATGGCTGTAAATTACAGTGTGCAGGGAATAGCTGTGTGCTCCAAGGTGCTGGGCTGGTGCTGAAAGTCTTAAATTGCATGTCTTAACTAGTGGATAGAATAGTAAAAGCTGTTCTTAGTGCTTGGATTGGACATCTTGCTGTTGGGACATTTCCCAAAGTGTGCTTGGAATTGCAGCTCGTGCTGGTGGAGCAATCTGCTCGAGATAAGGTAAATTCACATTAAATGTGGTAGTTCAGTGGTTGGTAACAGGATTTAAAGGATAATTTGGGGTCTACAGGTAGAGTTGAAACCACCACTGTGGATTCAGTTTCTACTGCTTTTTTACTGCTGCTCAGTAGCTGCTTGTTTCTGTCACGTGTCTGGCCTTGGGTATGATGGGTCTGAGAGTCTTGAGTGTGCTCCCCTGGGCATCTTTAGGGGCCCTGGGGTGATGCAGGAATAATGGTGTATCCAAACAGTTACTAGGGAAAGCTCAGCTAAGGAGGAGGAGTAGTTTGACGAAAGCTCCTTCTTCTGGGAGTGGCCTGTGTGGCCAGGACCTGGCAGTGCCATGCGGTGTCACGGCTGTTCCACAGAGCTCAAACCTGCCAGTGCTGGGCTGGCACGCCTGGAGATGGAGCAGAGTGTGTTGGCTCAGTGTCAGGCATTAGAGCTGCAGGAGTGAGTCAAAAGTCAGTGCCCAGATTCTATTAAAAGCTCTTTTTATGCTGTCCCCTGCAGAGGAGCATTGCCATGTGCCTCCCTTGCTGCATTGAGCAGAGGCCGGAAAAGTTCCAGAAGCTCTTGGTGTGCAAGTGGTGAATGGGAGTCATGTTGACCCCTCAGTTAAGACTTCCCCTCTAGGTGTGAAAAATTCTTTGCACTCATGTTCTTTTCTTATCCTGAGTAGTTCGATGATATTTACTTTGTCAGCTTGGGTCTTTCAGGGATGCTCTTGACTCCAGGAATTGCTGATGCATCTTGCATATGTGTTGGGAATGATTTTTCCCTTACACGGGCTGTCTACTTGGAAAGGGAGACAAGGCCAACTTTCCAGGAAGAAATGTGGCCCCAATACCATGAAGACTTTTTTTTTTCAGGTGGGCAGCCTGTGTTGGGCTCTAGTGCCCCATTCTTCTGGAGCAATTTGGTGGGTTGGAGTGGGGAGTTAGAGCAGGATGCCTTTGGGATGGTGGTGAGGAGTAAGATCTGGGTGTCTTCATGCTGGTGTTTGCTAGGCTACCTGCACAGCCTGGCATTAGGGCACACAGCCTGGTCACTGAGCAAGGATAAAAGAGGAAATGCTAAGTTTGGCTCATGTGAGTGGCTGTGGGTTCCAGGTGAAGCTGAGTCAGGCCCACTGGGGTGATGTGGGGTCTTGCACAAGCTCAGTTTGTCCTGCAGAGTGTGTAATCAAGTGCTGCCTGTGCAGAGCTGTCAAAGCTGCTGGAGTGGATGGAATCCATCTGTGTTAACAGCAGGATGTCAGTGCTTCCAGGACATGAGGTTAGGATTGGGGCAGTTACAGCTGGCAGGATTTTGTGTGGTGGTAAATGCCCAGACAGTAGATCCCTTTAAAGGCCAGTAATCCTTCCACTTCAGTGTGCTCATACTAGCCTTACTGGTTTTGTAGCTGCTGTGAGAGCTGAGAGATCCTGGGAGAAATGTGTATATGGTGGCAGAGATGAGGATGACATAAATGGGGCAGAGCAGCTGGACCCTGTAATGCTGCTGGGAGTTCCCAATGAGCCCCAGACTCTTGCTGTTGGATCCTAAATAGAGTTCTGGTCCCACGTATCTGCTAACCAGGAGACAAGGGGCAGGGCAGCATTATCTGCTAGCAGTGTGCCTGGCGTTAGCTGCTCCAGGTCTCTGGAATGCTGTGCAGCTAGGGTCAGCACAGGGCTGCTGGCGTTCCAAACCCACGGTCCTCACTGGCTGGGGAGGAGGCGAGTGTCAGTGTGGGAGCGTTTGTTGGCAGCAAGGCTTGGGCTGTGGGATCAGCTGCTTTGCTTTGCCTCTTGTGCTGTTTAGTGACTAATCAGATTTTGGAGCCTGTTGGACAGATTCAGCTGTCTCCCCAGAACAAAAAGCCGGCTGTATTTTTAAACACATCACGTGGCTTCAGAGAAGTCGGCAGAGCAGTGAGTGCGGCTTGCCGGGGCTGGGAGATGCTGTGCCCTGCTCAGAGCTGTGACTAGGAGGGAGCATCTCCTCCCTGGCTGTGCCACATTCCCTCGGTCCCAGGGCTGCTGCTGCCCGGGCTCTGCCCAGGTAAGGACTGCTGGGCTGGCCAGTATTTTCCTGTTGCTGTAGGGTTGGGTGTGAACACAGGTGCTGCCTGTCGGGGAGGGGAGGGGCAGGAGGTCCCTTTCTCAGTGTGGTCAGAGGTGTTTGTAGTCCCATGATGTAGCCAAAATAGAGGAATCTTGCAGGGATAAGGCTCTGCAAATGTGGGAAGATGTTGTGACTGTTACTGAGGGCTCTGCCTTGAGTTAAGGGAAATGCTTCAAGTAAAGGACCCACCTGTACCTGTGTGAAGTCACTGTTGGTGTGGTGAGGTTTTCCCCCAGGTGTGGAGCTGGAGATGCCAGCTTCATGGCATGTGTGCCTTTGGATAGTGCAGCTTGGGGCAGGTACATCCCAGCATCTCGCCTCAGTTGTGCTCAGCAGCTCTCTGGCACTGACACCATGCTGTCCTGGTGTCTGACCATAGTGCGCTTGAACATGGTGGTGTTGTCACTCTCCTGGTTAGGCTGGTGGTTTGGATTATTAGTCCTCCTCTGCATTGGAGCTGAAGAAAATCTGAGTTGAAACCTTGTGGCTCAGCTTGCTGAGATCAGGTGGAGCTTGGAGGATCGCAAGTAGATCCTAAATTTGCTCTGCCGAAAACTGAAAGCTTCAGGGCAAGCTGCCTTGTTTTGCAGCCTGTGAATAATTAAAACTGTTTCTGAATGCTTTGCTCCTTTCACTTGGTTTGGGTACACATTCAGCTTGCTGAGACTTGCTCCTTGTGAATAGACTGGCTTGTGTTGTGTCCCTGTGGGATCCCTGCCCTATGTTCCCTCTCCTTGTGGGTGGCAGCTGCCCCCACATGACTGACCAGGATGTGATTTATGACCTTTGGATGGCCTGGTCCTCTGCTCAGAAGCAGCTCTCTTTGTAGGGAGGCATTTTCTTGGATTCTCCTCAGTGGGAGGAAAACCTGCAGTGTGAGGAAGGCAGTCTGACACATCCTTGTCTGCAGGCTCTGGGGCAGAGGCCTGACCAGGCAGTCTTGCTGTGAACACACACCAGGGACAGTGAAGTCTCTCTGTCAGCAGCCCGGGCTGCCACCTTCCTGGCTGCCCACAGGCAGCTCCTGGCAGGGATGATGTGAGCCTGAAAATTCCTGCTGGTGGGCCAGGTGTGCCTGCCACTGGTGTGTGCCCTCATCCCTGGGGAGCTGCCCCCCCTGAGCCCCAGCTTGCTTCAGGAAAAGTGGCAGGGAATGGCATGGACTAGGCAGAGGGCCCTGTCCCCGAGCACTTCTGAGGTTCATAATCTGGGACGTAGGGTCTCTGAACCTTCACCCAGATGGAGTGTGTTCTCCTGGCCAGTCTGTCTCATAACCCACCTTCATGTTTGTCAGCCACACCAGGCTGCTGCAGGTTTTGTGTAGCACCATGGCCCAAGTGATGGTGAACACCATCCAGAGGTGCCACCTCCCAGACATGCCATTTGTGGGCTGACAGGAGCCTGGTGGCCTCCTGAGCCACAGGAGGTAGCAGGAAGGAGCCAGTGTTGTGCTGCAGCCCTGACAGACTGTCTCTCTGTTGCAGTTCTCAGCATGCTGAGTAACCCTCTCGGGAACGTCCTGGGGAAGCCCCCGCTGGGTTTTCTGCCTTTAGACCCCATTGGTTCAGACCTGCCAGAAAAGTTTTCCACACCGTCGCTGAGGAACTCCCGCTCCCTCCTGGACTCCCGCTCCAGCAGCCCCTCGGACTCGGACACCAGTGGGTTCAGCTCTGGTTCTGACCACCTCTCAGACCTGATTGTAAGTTTGGGTCCTGGGGTCTTGCAGTGTTTTTTGGGCACCACAGAATAGCTGAGTGGAACTGCCAACCAAAGCCCTGCCTGCTCAGGAATGAGAGGGAATGCTGGGAGAAAGGCTGTTCATGCAGTCCTTCAGCACAAGCTTGCAGTATTCTCATATTTCTTTCTTCTAAGCTAATATTTTGGCCTTTTGAGTCGGTGCTTGCAGCCCTACTGGGTTACAGTAGCTCCCAGAGGGATCTTGAATGCTTGAGCTGGTGTGTTGCAGCAGGGTGTCTGGGCCCTGATCCCAGCAGGGAGGTGGCTGATCCAGCCTGGACTTCTTAGGAGGTACTGTCCTTGCCTTTCATTGCTCTTCCCATTTGCTGACTGCACTTTTCCATCTCAGGGTGATTTCTTCTAGAGCAAACTGGGCCTAGCCTGCTTCTGTTCCCTAAAGCACAGCTAAATTTGGAAGGCAGGGAGCAATTCTGTGTCATGCTGCCCCAGTCTGCTCTGATGGGTCTGTGGTGGGTGCAAGTGGCACCTCTGGGTGCCAACAGGACATCCTGGCTCCAGCCAGCTCTGTGATGCTGCTGCATGGCCTGGCCTTGGCACAGGAGGATAACACCAGGAGCTGATCCAGGCTCTGCTGTGGTGTGGCCGTGGCCTTGACCCCTGTGCTGGGGTGGGTGTGAAGGACAGAGCTGACTGGATGTGGGGTTGATTCTGCTGTGTCCACCCTGGAGAATCAGGATGTGCTAAGTGACTGCAGTACCCAGGCTGTGATAGTGGCAGGTGGTACAGGGCTCTGTGCTAGTCTTGTTTGTGAAGGGCAGGACTCCCAGCAGGGCCCTGGCGTGGGTGGCTGCCGTGGCAGCACCGGGACAGAGCCGCGACACAGCTGGCACTGAGTTGTGCAGCATCTTGCCTCCCTGCTGTTCCATTAATCTGAGCTTTCCCTCCTCCTGCCGTGGGAGGGGCTGTGGTCCATGGTGCCCACTCCCTGGTCAGGCAGCCCTGGAGCTGTGCTGTGCGGATGAGATCCAGCTGGTGCCTGCAGAGCCCACGGGCACTTCCAACAAGGCCTGCCCACTGCAGGCACAGCACAGAGCCTGAGCCTCCTTCTGGGGTGGCTGGTGCTCCCCAGGGGTGACACTGTTCTTGAGGCTGTGCAGCCAGGGGTAACTGTTGGCTTTGGTGGTCTGTGAAGTGCTTCCTGCTTAATGAACCCATGCCCATGATCAGCAGCAGGGATCAAGTGGGGAATTGCCCAGGGCTTTCCCAGGGTACCCAGGTGTTGTGGTGGCTGCTTTCCTGCCTCTGCCAGGCCTCAGAGGGTCTCTGGAGATCTGTGAGAGCTCCCTCTCCTGCCATGGGCAAGGGCAGGGCCCCCAGTGTGATGCCTCACCTCTGGCATTACGTGCTCTTACTCAGAGCTGGATTTCAATGTGGCCTTTCTCTTGCAGTCCAGCCTTCGTATATCCCCTCCTCTGCCCTTCTTGCCTCTCAGTGGGGTGTCAAGAGACCCCTTGAAGATGGGAGTGGGATCCCAGCTGGATCAAGATCAAGCTGCCCTGGCTGCAGTGACTTCCTCCCCGGCCAGTGCATCAAAAAGATGGCCTGGAGCATCTGCGTGGCCTTCCTGGGATCTTCTGGACTCTCCAGAAGACCCCTTCAGTATTGAAAGAGAAGCCCGGCTTCATCGGCAGGCGGCAGGTGAGTCAGGAGGAGGGTCCAGGGGATGGTCCCACACGTGGGGGAGGGAAGGTGGTCTCTGTGCAGGCTGTGGCTTAATATAGTTTGCTATGGGCCCGAGCCTGACTCTGGCTCTACCTGCTGAGAGAACAGGTGGGTCTGGGCAGCTGCCTGTGGCTGTGCAACTCTGCTCAGCCTGTTGGGCAATATGGGGACACCTGTGGGAGAGTGGGAAGGAAATTATCCTGTCCTGAGCACTACTGGTGTTTTCTCCAAGCTGTGAATGAAGCAACCTGCACCTGGAGCGGGCAGCTGCCTCCCCGAAACTACAAGAACCCTGTCTACTCCTGCAAAGTGTTCCTGGGAGGAGTCCCATGGGACATTACAGAAGGTGAGCAGCCCCTGGAAGGTGAGGTGTCATGCCAAGGCCTTGGGTGTTGATGTTGGGAGGGTGCAGGATGAAGTTTTTTGTGAGGAACGCTGACCTCTCTCCTTCTGTCTGTAGCTGGGCTGATCAACACTTTCCGTGTTTTTGGCTCCCTGAGTGTGGAGTGGCCTGGTAAGGATGGCAAACACCCACGCTGTCCTCCCAAAGGTAATATGCCTAAAGGTAATAGCGAACACGGTAGGGTTACTTTTTTCCCATGCTATGTTACAGCACGGCTGCTGGGATGGTACAGCTGCATGCTGGTGACTGGATGGTACAGAGCACCTGGGGTAATGTCCTGCCCTCACTTGGGTCTGCACCTGGGCTGCAGAGCACTGGCACCCCAAACCCACTGTCCTTACCCATCCATAGCAGGGTTGGACAGAACCGTGGGCTGGAGGAACCCTCTCTGGGTGTTTCTGGAGCCCCATGTAGGGCTGTGACTCCAGAACAGCTGCTGCTCCTACTGCCAATATGTGTAACTGGGCTGACATATTGTGTAAGCAGGAATTACCTACAGGGTAGGAGGTGGTTGGTGTGAAGGTGCCTGATGGCCTCATTCAGTTACCAGAGCAATGTGAGGTAGAGCACTGCCATGTGTGGAAAGGACTTTAAAACCCTGGCCAGGCCATCCTAAATATGAAGCAAGGTCTGTTTTCCTGCAGACCTCACTGTGGCTAGGCTGGTGGTGCCCACCTGGCATATCCAGATGTGGTTTGTGGATGATGGACAGTGGCCCACGTGGCCCTGGACCTGGGCATCCTGCCCCTCGTGCTGTGCTTGGGTTTGGGCTCTTCCCGGCTTGGCTTATACATGAGTCTGCTGGCAACAGCAAGAGCTATCACACAGATACTTCAGGTGGCATCCGAGTGTGATTTTGAAGATGTCTGCAAACTGGGATGATCTATTCCTCCTCCACCACAGCTCTAACAGCTGCTTCTTTCCCTTCCCCTCCAAAGGATATGTCTACCTGGTGTTTGAGTCAGAGAAGTCAGTGCGTGCGCTGCTCCAGGCATGTTCCCAGGACCTGCTGAGCCCTGATGGGCTCAGTGAGTACTACTTCAAGATGTCCAGCCGCAGGATGCGCTGCAAAGAGGTGAGCAGAGCTGTCAGAGCAGCCTGACACGGCAGGCAGGGAATGCAGAGGGAGATCCCCTGGAGCAAAGGAAAGCAGGGCTGGAACAGCAGTGGAAGGCATGCTGGCTTTGACTGCTTTGTGCCTGTGGTAGGATATGTCAGCTCAGTATTTGTGTTCTTCACAACAGCTTATGTCACACCAACCTGGAGCTCCTGGGTTGGTGGCAGACCCTGCCTTCTGGCTTCAGTTAGCTGGGACAGAGCATGGAAACAGGGATTTGACTGCTCTGTGCTGCTTCCATCACACCTTTGCTTACAGAGGCAGACTGGGATCCCTCAGGTGCTTTGTCAGGCCTCTTCGACTTGCAGAACCAAGTGACTTTCACACTCAGCAGGCAGATATTTTGGATCCCAGGCTGCTCCCCAGCTTGGCCTTGACTGGATGACCTGTGCTTTGGTGGTGCTGGGGCTGCCAGATGTTCTCCTTGGGCTTATGGGAAATGGGGAACCTGAGATCAGGGTCAACTGCCTGAGTTCACGGAGTTACAGGATGGAGATGGAGCTCTTAATCTAGACAGGCACAAACTAACTGTGCTCCAGTCAGCTCTCCTGCTGTCTGGCAATTGGCAGTGCTTCTGTGCTCAGTGATGTAGTTCTGCCAGAAGCTTCTCTCCAGAGCCTTCTGTCAGCTGCAGTGCAGGTGGGAGCTCCTCATGGAGCTGGCAGTGGGTGATTATTCCAGTGGTTCCCTCCAACATCAGGCTTTTTTGCTGGGAAGTACCTGACTGGGCCATAAATACAGGTGGAGGGATGTGGATTGTCCTCTGGCTGCCACCCCCAAGGGACTGCTGGCTTGGGTTCCAGTTTGGCTGGAAGCAGAGTTGGTTTTGTCCCCTTGTGGGTTCTCTGGAGGTGTCTGGAGCTCTAGATGGATGTGGACCCTGAGCAGCAATAGATAACAAATGACATCTGCAGCTCGGGGTGAAGTCTGAGGCTCAGGGGTGCTCCTGATTGCAGGTGCAGGTGATCCCCTGGGTGCTGGCTGACAGCAACTTCGTGCGCAGCCCCTCGCAGCGGCTGGACCCCAGCAAGACGGTGTTTGTGGGGGCCCTGCATGGGATGCTCAACGCAGAGGCCTTGGCAGCTGTCATGTACGACCTGTTTGGAGGGGTGGTCTATGCTGGTATCGACACTGACAAGCACAAGTATCCCATAGGTAAGTGATGATTCCACTGGGATTGGTCGTCGTTCCTGCTGTGCTCTGAGGAGGCTGCAGTGTGCCCTTGGCTCTTCCTTCTGTTGGAAGACTGCCCAGGTGGCAGGCTCAGGGAGCAGATGCTGTCCAACCTCTTCTATAGTCTGTGCTTCTTATCTCCTAGCCCTGGGGAGGCAAGACTGGCCTTGGGGAGGGCTAACAGAGGTGACGTGCCTGGGAATTGGAAGGTGCTAGATCATTCCAGAGCAGCCTAAAGTTTTGAATATCCCTTTAGGCATTGCTGAAGGTTTCTCTGTCCTTGTTCAATGTTGTTAGTGATTGTTGGATGCCTCTGTAGCTGCTTTTCCATTCCCAGGGCAGAGACAGCTCTGGGTCTTAACCCACTCTTGGGCTCTTGTCACCAGAGCTGAAACATGGTGTGTCATGATGTGTGTACCTCCGTGGAGGCCTCATGGCCCAGGGGACAGCACTGAGGTCGCTGGTCTGTTGGAAAAACCCCACAGCCTATGCCTGAGGACCAGCTTTCCAGGCTCAGGCTGCAGCAAGTCAGATTTGGAGAGACTATGGATCTCCTGGTGTTGCCAGGCAGTAACAGTGCAGAGCTGTTACTGCTTGTCACTGTCCTTGGATAGCAGTCAGGCTTTTCTGGGCAAGGCTTAGGTTGAGGGCATGCATGTGATACTGCAAAGCCCCTGAAGTGCCTTTAGGGGGACAGTCTCAAGGAGGGTGGGAATGGGAGTATGAGACTTTAAATAAATTCTCAGTGTAACTGTGGATGACGTGTGTCAGAACCTCCCTGTGCTGGCCCTGTGAGATCCTAGTGTGTGAACCCAACCTCCTGAGGTTCATGCAGAGCCCAGGTTGCTCCAAGTAGGCAAGATCCATCTCACAACAGCTCAGTGGTACTTCCACCCTTGGAGCTGTCCTAAAGTCACAGCAATGAGAGCTCAGTTTTTGGTAACTAAGCTGTGCCCTGGTTGGTTGTGTTGATTGATTGTAACCCCAGACCGGATCCAGGCCCTCCTGCCTGTGTCCTGTTCAATGCTTTGGGAGGGGAATGGATGGGTTTTGGGGGTGGCACTTTGTGCTGTGGTTGAGCTGTAGGGGTCTGCCAGTGTCAGTCCTGGAGCTTAACAGACCCTGGCTAGAAGTGAGTGGTGCCAGAATGCTGCTGACTGGCAGTGAGGCTGCAAAACACAAGGCTCTGGGGTGAGCGGGAGGCTGGGAATAAAAGCTGCTGAGCTGTCTCAGTACCAGCTTATTTCAGGTGTAGTGTGGAGCAGTCCTGCTGCTCCTGGGAATGTGTGCCTGGAGAAGGAGGCAGGAAGAGCCCCCAGGCCCTGGGTACCATCTCCCTGTCAAAGCTGTTTCCCTGTCTGAGCAGCACTGGGGAAGGGGGGTGGTGCTGACAGTGGTTCCCTGTCAATCTCTGCTGTTCCTCTCTGACAACTGTGGTCTGGCTCATTCCAGGGTCGGGCCGTGTCACCTTCAACAACCAGCGCAGTTACCTGAAGGCTGTGACTGCTGCATTTGTGGAGATCAAAACCACCAAGTTTACCAAGAAGGTGAGTGGGGCTGGTGGGGGCAGCCCAGGGCAGGGTCTGTGTGATGGGTGGTACTGCTGGGAGCACCAGTGCTCATGGAGCCTGCCCCATATTCCTGCTCAAGCAGAGGGAAGTGGGGCTGCTGCTCTGCCAGCCCTAGGGTTGCTGCTGGGGATGGATTTGAGGTACCCAGGAGAGGGGGCAGTCAGCCTTGTGCAGTTCCATGCCCACTGCCTTGTTCTCCTGCAGGTTCAGATCGACCCATACCTGGAGGACTCCATGTGCCAAGTGTGCAATGCCCAGCCTGGCCCATTCTTCTGCAGAGACCAGGTAATGCCAGTTCTCCTGCAGCCTGTGATAAGGGGTTTCCTCGAGGAGGAGCAGGCCCTGCTGCTGGGTTTTGGGGATATATACACTGGCTCTTGCCCAGTGGACAAGATGGGGCCCAGCTGGGAGGGTGGCCTTGTTTTGGAGGAGGTGCAGCCTTCCTGGGAAGGACAGCTCTGGTACTTGCCAGGAGGCCCAGGCAGGCCATGTCAACCCAGTTTTGAGCCAGGGGTGCTGCAGTTCACTGGTCCTGTGCCAGCACTGGGACATAGTGTGGGATGGACTGGTTGTCCCTGAGGGTGGGGAGGGGAGGCTGCTGCTCTGTGAGCCGTGATGAGCTGGGATCAGGGTGCAACCCTCTGGGGCTGGCTGAGGCACAGGGAACTCTGGCTGACATCACCTCACTGCAGGCAAAGGAGCTTGGCTGGGCTCTGGCAGCCTCCTGCAGAGCTGGGATGAGATATGAGCAGGGAGAAGGAATGCCATGAGAGTGATGGGAGCCCTGGTGGCCCAGTGCCCAGGCCCTGACTTTTAAACCTGTTCAAAAGATGGGAGCTGGGCACAACAGGCCCTCCACAGCACCACTGGCATTCCCTCTCTCCAACCCCTGTATCCGCTTTGCTGGTGGAAACTGCGAAACCGGGCAGGGAGGAAGGGGAGGAGTGGCTCTGCTGGTGTCCCGTTGCTGCTGGAGACACCCCAGTGTTGCCCCTGTGCTCTGCCCACAGATTTGCTTCAAGTACTTCTGCCGCTCGTGCTGGCACTGGCAGCACTCCATGGAGGTCCTGCGCCACCACCGCCCGCTGATGCGCAACCAGAAGAACCGGGACTCCAGCTAAGGGGCCGCCGGGGCATGGGGCTGCCGCAGGCGTGGGCAGAGTCCTGGGAGAACCTGCCACAAGGAGAGCGCAGCAGCGCCTGCCGGAGCCAGGCCCAGCTGGGAATGTTCTTCCTGAGGACTGACGGGGAAAAAAACAAAAATCTTACATTCATGTTTGCACTTGCTGGTCTTTTTGTTTCTGCACTAATGCACAGTGAGTTTTGTTGGGGTTTGTTTGGGGTGTTTTGAGGGGGGGGGGAGTGCCCCTCAAGCCATTCTGCAGTTCCCAGACTTTGGTTCCTGGTTTGCTGACAAGAAGCAAAAATTGAAAATGAATAAACCCAACCAACCAAGGGCCACGTGTCGTGGAGGTGTTGCCACAGGCGCCTCTGCACTGGTTTTTTTATTTTTTAAAGGCGCTTTTTTACATTCCTTGCAATACTGGTGGAGAGAGCGCAGGTCTCATTGGTCATTGTTTTGCCGTTGCCATACAGTGCCTTTCCATTCATTTACCCCCACCTGGATGGTGTGACCTGGGTGTTCAGCTGGCGTTTTTTACTGTAACAACAAGGAGACTTTGCTCTTCATTTAAACCAAATCATATTTCATATTTTACGCTCGAGGGTTTTTACGAGTTCCTTTTTACACTCTTAAAAACAGTTTTTAAGTCGTTTGAAACGAGAGATTTTTTTCTTTTCCTGGCAGCTTTTAACATTATTGCAATTTGTGTCTGGGGGCTGCTGGCAGGACGTTGTAAATCCAGGGGTTTGCAACGGGACAGGCCGGGCTTTGTTTTTGTTTTTGGATTTGAAACTGGATCGGATGAGGATCTCTGAGCTGCTGTATATAGTTTTAAATAGTTTGTTGCACTTTTTTAAGTTGCACTTATGGGGGGTTGATAGAGGTTTTTAATCACACAAAGTCACAGGACTTACCTTTTCTTTTGTAACAAGCTAAAAAAGGGCTGCGTTTTGGTGGACGATGAAGGTTCCTGGGAGCCCTTTCTCTTAGAGGGGACAAGTAATTTTCCTTTCCTTCCCGAGATGTTTGGAGTATCAGTGCAGTCGACTGAAATGCTGCTGCTGGGATTTGAGACCTTAATTATGCTGATCATTATTATTTTGTTACTTTCCCCTCTATTGGAAGCTGTGTGCCAAAGAACCAGTGTCATAATTTCTCCCTCTTTACGATTTTTTTTTTCCCCTTTCCTGCTGAGCTGATGTTGCATTGTTGCATATCCCAGCTGCTCTTCGTGGGGTTTTGTGAAGCTGTGTGTGAAGTCTCTACCTCATTGTAGTATATGCAGGCAAGACTGCACTCTCCTACAGACGTGTGGAGTAAGCTGTGGTGTAGTTTTTGGCACATAATAAACACGTTGCAGCAAAAAAAAAAATCCAATTTTCTTGTGCTTTGTGTGCTTCATGGGGGATCTCTTCAGCTTGGAGGGCTGTGGTGTCACTTCCTGGAGGTGTGGGGGAAGGTATGGATGTGGTTTGCAGGGGGGAAGGTATGGATGGAGCTAAGAATTGTGGATGCTGTAGGTGGATGACACAGTTTGGGAGGGAGAGCTCGATCTGCTGGGCAATGCATTTTTAGATCCCACTTACCCGAGGTCCCTGTGGGGCCCTAGGCTCCAGCTGGAGCTCCCTTAACCTAGGCTCCAGCTGGAGCTCCCTTAACCTAGGCTCCAGCTGGAGCTCCCTTAACCTAGGCTCCAGCTGGAGCTCCCTTAACCTAGGCTCCAGCTGGAGCTCCCTTAACCTAGGCTCCAGCTGGAGCTCCCTTAACCTAGGCTCCAGCTGGAGCTCCCTTAACCTAGGCTCCAGCTGGAGCTCCCTTAACCTAGGCTCCAGCTGGAGCTCCCTTAATTGCAACAAGAAGTTAATGAAGCTGATCGGAGGGGCCTGTGTTGCCCTGTGTTCTCCCACTGTGGCAGGGGAGGGTGACATCTTGCAGGGCTGTGAGGGGAGAGGGAGCCCAGGGCTCCTCTCTGTGGGGCTGGGGAGGGCTGAGTTGTTATGCTGCCACACTGGGCACCTCGTGTGCTCCATGTCCTCGAAGCAGGGTAGGCTTTGGGCTCCTTCCAAGTCCCACAGTAGTAACTCTGCGGCAGCCTTGTTATGGTCACCCCTCCTCCTTTGGGGCTGGGTGCTGCTTCCATGGGTGGTGTGAGTTTGTGGGTGCTCAGTGTCCTCTCTCAGGGCCAGGTGTGGGAGGGTCTGGTGCCCCTGGCACCACTGCTCCCTCAAATTGCCCTCCCGGGCTGCTCCGTCCTGTGCCGGGGCGCGGGGCGGTGCGGAGCGCTCAGGACGCGGCTCGGGAGGGCCTGAGCCACGCCCCCGCCTCTACCCAGCCCCGCCGGAACCCTCCGAGCCGCCAGGGGGCGC
>WEKY01033670.1:942903-953785 GCA_013390045.1 Picathartes gymnocephalus
AGCCGCCAGGGGGCGCGGTGGCCCTCGCGGGCTCCCGGCGCCTCCCGCCATTCTCCGCTCTCTTTCTGCGGCTGCCGCCGACATGGTGGGTCCGGGTTCTGTCATCCGCCGCCATCCTCGGGCAGCCCCGCGCCCCCGCGGCGGAGAGCGGCGGGGGGGACCGGACGGGACCGGGGCGAGGGGCGGCGGGGGGGTGGTGGGAGCCGGGATGCCTGGGGAAAGGAGGGCCTGGGTCGGGGGGCGCTGGGCCTGGGCTCGGCGGAGCCTGACCGGCGGCCCTCCCGCCCGCCCCCGCGTAGGGACGCGTTCGGACGAAGACGGTGAAGAAAGCGGCGCGGGTGATCATTGAGAAGTACTACACGCGCCTAGGGAATGACTTCCACACCAATAAGCGCGTGTGCGAGGAGATCGCCATCATCCCGAGCAAGAAGCTGCGCAACAAGATTGCGGGGTGAGGGACTGCGGGCCCCGAATGGGTTTTGGGCACCGGAGGGTCGCAGGGCGCTCGGGCACCGCGGGGGTCCCCATGGGCTTTGGGTAGCTGGAGGTGTTCCGAGGGGTTTGGGCATCGTAAGGTCCTGGGGGTTTCGGGCACGGCGTGGGAGTTCCTGCTGGGCCCTGCATTCGAAAGTGATTACGGTCCCGCCCGTGGCCGGGTCATTGATAGTGCAGGGAGAGGAGTGCGAGAGTTTTCCCGTGTTTGAGGGGGTCTGTGTCTCCCCCAAACCCTGTTGCTGTCGGACACATTGTCTCTAATGTCCCCTGGAGGTGGTGGGATGATGCCGGGGTCAGTGGTGGGACATCGTCAGGGTAGGTGGTGGCAGCTGTCCTCAGCCTGCTGTGGTTCCAGGATTTGGGGTGTGGGGAAGGGTGACATGAACTCTGGGAAAGCCCAGGACATGCCTGTGTCCCCGCAGGTATGTCACCCACCTGATGAAGCGAATTCAGAGGGGCCCCGTCCGAGGTATCTCCATCAAACTGCAGGAGGAAGAGAGGGAGAGGAGGGACAACTACGTTCCAGAGGTGAGGCTCCAGCTTCCCCATCGCTCCGTCGTGCCTCGCTGTATCTCCATAAACGGTCCCAAGTTTCTTTAAAACAAACTCTCGGCCAGGAGGAGCTGAGGAGGGTTTGCATCAAGGGGGCTGAGGTGGATCCCTCCAAAGCTGCTGCCTGGGACAGGAAGAGCAGCTGGTTTTTCATGGTTTGATTTTCCTAACTTAAAATTCGGGAAAAAATAATTTGATGGGAGGCAGGAGGATATTTCAGAGTGGCTGAAAACCTGCTCTGCAGCTGGTATCCCCAGAGGGAGGGTTTTGGTGAAACCCCCTTGCCTTAATCCTCTGTTTGGATGGGGTCAAGATGTCACCTGGGTGAGGCGGTCCAGGAGGGCTTCCCTTGTTCCAGGAATATGATCCCATTGCTCCTAAATCCTGTAGCCTTCAGGCACAGCACATCTTGCCCCTTCCCCAGATCTTCCCAGTCAGCTCCTGGCAGAGCTTCTGGTTTCTGTGCTGGTACCAGGGTGTGGTTATAGGGAAGGGACTCCAAGCAGGGAAGGAGTGTCCATACTGCAGCTGTTGGTGCAGTGGCAGCACACAAACCTGTGCTGTTTGTGGTTTCTTAGAAAAATCCTGGTGTTAGGTGGTTCTTGGGGAAGGAAACCTGTGGAGGTAAGAGTTTTGGGGTCTGGGGAGGGCTGGAGGAAGTTTCTCTGGGATTAAAGAGTGGGAAAGCACAGGTCCTGGAGGTGGGACAACCTTTGTTGTTGAACTTGTGTCACAAGGCAGCTGTGAGTGTCACTGATGACTGCCAGGACTGGTGCAGTTGAGGGTTCAGTGGCACCCTTGGCCTGGAGCAGGTTGGGCCTCCATTTCCAAGGATTTGCTATAAAACAGGTTCTTCCCTCTACTGCCAGTGGCCACAGTGTTCAGTCAGGAAAACTGTGTTCCATCAGGATGCTCCCAGCTCTGCTGCTGGAACTGTTCCCCACAGCGATGGGATGAGACTGGAATGGCTGTGGGGACCCTGGGAGGGGCTGTGAGGCTTTATCAGTCATACCTTTTCTCTCCCCTCTCTCCCCAGGTCTCTGCCCTTGACCAGGAGATAATTGAGGTGGATCCAGACACCAAGGAAATGCTGAAGCTCCTGGTGAGTGGCCACAGCTGTTCCCTGCCCAGCTGCTGGCATATCCCCAGCACAGCTCCTGCTGCCCTGAGTGGCTGGGTGGTGTCGAGAGGGGTTCCTCCGCCCTGGGTCCTGTGGGAGGATTAATTCATGTATGGCTTTTGAGAGGGCAGAGGCATAGGGACTTTGCCATCAGCAGGGTGGCTGCTCCTTGCCCTCCGTTCTGATGATTCCCTCACCAAGGAGTCAGTCTCCAGAGCAGGATCGTCTCCCCTTCGCACAGACCTGCGTCCACCCTTTGTGCTGCCACAGCACCTCCCCACTTCCCACATCTTCCCGGAAGAATTTGCTTCCACTTGCTTGTCAGTGGGCAGGATCCTGTGACTGATCCATTGTTCCCATGCTGTTTTCCAGGATTTTGGCAGCTTATCCAACCTGCAGGTGACACAGCCCACAGTGGGAATGAACTTCAAGACGCCCCGAGGAGCGCTCTGAGTCTGTCCCTGTGTGTTGCTTTTCCAATAAACGTGAGGAAACCATCTCAGCCTGCCTGGTCTTTAGACACCCAAGGGATGAGGGGAGGGTGGCTTCTCGGGGTGCTGCACTGGAGGTTGCAGAGGACTCAACACCTTCATGTGTACCAGCATCTTTCTGGATTTTGTCCTGGCAGTTTGGAGCATGAGGTGCAAAGCTGTTATTTTAGAGGCTCTTCTGCCTTTGGGGCAGTGGGAGAGGACAACCATGGTGGCTCCTTGGAGCTTGTGGGAGCCTGTCCTAGGTTTGCCTGTGCTTCCTCCAAGTGGACAGCCTGGGGATCAGGCTGTGCCACAATAAAAGTTGCTTTTTATAACCCTATTGGTCACTTTCAAGTGCTTAAATGAAAGTAAGGAGACCTTGGTGTGTCCCTCCAAGGAAAACTTGCTTAAACTCGTTCAACACAGCTTAAACCACCCCCCTGCCCCCCGGAATAAAAAAAAAATTTGGGTTTTGGGGAGAAATGTTTGTATTTATGTTTGTTGTGAAGTTTAGTTTAAGTAGTTACTTAAGCAAATACTGCAATAACAATAGCCAGTACTTAAATAACACATTGAACACTCTGAGCTGCAGTCAGATAATTTATAAATCATCTGGCATCTCTTATATTGAAGTTTTCGCTGCTCCAGCCACCTGTTCCTTACAGTTTCCTCTTCATTTTGGTCTTCTCACAGTAAATGCTAAATTTTCTTTGAACCCAGTACGCTGCATAGCCTGAGGTGCCAGGGATGAAGTCATGGAGTTCCCCCTCATATTTCTTCATGTCCCGTGCAGAGGCATAGCCTGCAGAGGGAAAATGGGCTTGCTGAGTCCTTGCTTTATCTGCCCCATCCGCAGCCCTTTCCAGGTGTATTTACCTGTCACCATGTTATTTATCGGGTATTCCTGGAGGGCACGGTATGGAAATTCTCCCTGGGCAGGTGCTTCAGAGTCTGTTTCTTCACTGCTGTATCAGGAGGGAAAAAAGTCATTGTCTTTGTTCCTATATGTTAGGATTGCTTGGAATTGGGGGTGCATCCAAATCTCATCACCCAAGGTAGGAAAATACCTCTCAGCCAGGTCTAGTGCTTCCTCTTCTAGTTCTTCCTCGCAGCCATTTTTTGCTGCTTCTGATTCCTCTGTCGGCTTTTCGTTGGGCTGTGAATATCAGTGCAAGGGTGAGTTACAGTTGTGCCCTGGGTCACCTGCAGAGCACCTGGGACACACTCCAAAGTGCATGAATTTTTAGGGCTCATGATTTCAAGCATAATTCAGAGTTAAATTTTAAATCTAAGGGCATTCCTACTTCAAAAGTGCTGGGAAGTTGCTTTGAGAGGAGAATGGGCAGTGACATGGGGAAGGAAAACACCACACCAAAGGGCTTGAGCTCAGCCTGTGGCAATTGGAATCCCTGGAACAGCACACTGCTGGGGGACTAAATATGTCTGGGCAAGGGAGACAATCCTTCCAGTGCTGTCCTTCTCGGGATGTCATGCTGGGAGGGACACACAGCACAGCAAGCACAAGGAATCAGAATCAATTAGGTTGGAAAAGATCATCGAGTCCAACCAGTAACCAATCACCACCTTCTCAACCAGACCAGAGCACTGAGTGACACATCCAGTCACTCCTTAAACATCTCCAGGGATGGGGACTCCACCACCTCCCTGGGCAGGCCATTCCAATGCCCAATCACCCCTTCTGTGAAGAACTGATGTGCAACCTAAACCTCTCCTGGTGCAGCTTAAGGCAGTGTCCTCTCATCCTGTCCCTTGTTCCCTGGGAGCAGTGCCTGACCCCCACCCAGCTCCACGCTCCTGTCAGGGAGTTGTGCAGAGCCAGAAGGTCCCCTCTGAGCCTCCTTTTCTCCAGGCTGAGCCCCACCAGCTCCCTTAGTTGCTCCTGGTGCTCCAGACCCTTCCCCAGCTGTGTTCCCTGCTCTGGACCTGCTCCAGCACCAAAATGTCCTCCCTGAATTTAATTGAGGGGTCCAAAACTGGACACAGCATTCAAGTTGGGGCCTCAGCAGTGCCCAGTACAGGGGAAAAATTACTTCCTGGTCCTGCTGGCCACATTACTCCTGACACAGGCCAGGTGCCACTGGCATTCTTGGCCACCTGGGCTCATGTTCAGCTGCTGTTCATCAGCACTCCCAGGACCTTTCTTGCTGGGCCACTTTCCAGCCACTCATCGCAGCCTGTAGTTCTGCAGGGGTTATTGTGGCCAAAGTGCAGGACTCAGACCTTGGCCTTGTTGACCCTCATACAAATGACCTTGGCCCATTGATCCAGCCTGTCTGGGTCCCTCAGCAGAGCTTTCCTAGCCTCCAATAGATCCACACTCCCACTCAACTTGGTGTCATCTGTGTATATGATAATGGTGGACTCAGATCATTGAGATCATCAATAAAGATATTGAACAGGACTGGGCCCAACACTGATCCCTGGGGGACACTGGTGACTGGATACCAATTGTGCAAGCTGTGGGCTGCAGTTTTCCAGGAGATGTTGTGGGAAATGGTGTCAAAGGCTTTTGTGACGTCCAGGTAGGCATATCCACAGGCTTTTCTTTCATCCACCAGGTGGGTCCCCTCTTCAAGAAAAGAAATCAGGTTGGTGAGNTCCCTTAGCATCGGGGACCTCCTCAGTGAGCCAGGACTAATGATAAATGATGAAGAGTGGCTTGGCAAGCTCTTCCTCCAGCTCCCTCATCACTCTGGGATGGATCCCATCCAGGCCCATGGACTTGTGAGCATCTAAGTGGCACAGCAGGTCACTGACTGCCTCCTCCTGGATTTCTGGGGGTCCATTCTGCTCCCTGTCCCTGTCTACCAGCTCAGGGGGCTGTGTGTCCTGATATAACTGGTCTTAGTGTTGAAGACTGAGGCAAAGAAGGTGTTAAGTATCTCAGCCTTTTCCTTGTCTTTGGTGATGGACACGCCAATAAAAAGAATGGAGGTTTTCCTTGGCCCTCCTTTTGTTGATAAAGTATTTATAAAAGTATTATCCTTTACAGAGGTGGCCAGATTAAGTTTTAACTGAGCTTTCACCTAATTTTCTTCTTTCTGCATGACCTAAGGACATCCTTAAATGCCTGAGTTGCCTGCCCCTTTTCCCAAAGGTGATAGGCTCTTTTTTACCCTGAATTCCTGTGAAAGCTCCATGCTCAGCGCAAGCTAGTCCTTCGGCACATACATCTGTAGTACAAATTTTTTATCTTACCTGTTCTTCAAGGGCATCTGCCTTCTCCCAAATAAATCG
Source organism: Picathartes gymnocephalus (assembly GCA_013390045.1). Taxonomy (NCBI): domain Eukaryota; kingdom Metazoa; phylum Chordata; class Aves; order Passeriformes; family Picathartidae; genus Picathartes; species Picathartes gymnocephalus. Next base: position 948,802 of record WEKY01033670.1, read on the forward strand.
GCCAATTTTCTTTCTGATTTCTGCCAAGAACAACAAAACTAGTGACTGTGAGAGCATCAAAGAACAGGGCTGTGGCAGTTGCTGCCAGTGTGATGCCCTGCAGGTGCCTCTGGGGACAAGCCCAAGTGCAAGGTCCTGCTTCTGGATCAGGGCAATCCCAAGCACAAATTCAGGGTGGGCAAGAATGGATTGAAAGCAGCCCTGAGAAGGACTTGGGAGTGTTGGTGGATAAGAAGTTCATGGATATGACCTGGCCATGTGTCCTGGGCTGGTCCCACAGTGTGGGCAGCAGGTGAGGGGAGGATTCTGCCCCTCTGGCCTGCTCAGCAGCAGCAGCTTCAGCTCTGGGGCCCCCAACAGCAGAAGGACATGGAGCTGCTGGAGAGAGTCCAGAGAAGGCCACAGAGATGCTCCAAAGACTGGGGCCCCTCTGCTCTGAAGCCAGACTGTGAGAGCTGGGGGTGCTCACCTGGAGAAGAGGAGGCTCCAGGGAGACCTCAGAGCCCCCTCCAGTACCTAAAGGGGCTCCAGGAGAGCTGGAGAGGAACTTGGGACAAGGGAGGGAGGGACACAACACAGGGGAAAGGCTTCAAACTGACAGAGGGCAGGGTTAGATGGGATACTGGACAGAAATTCTTCTCTGTGAAGGTGGTAAAGGCCTGGCACAGATTTCCCAGAGCAGCTGTCGCTGCCCCATCCCTGGAAATGTTCGAGGTCAGGCCATTCTGTGATAATAGATGGATCATACTCCGCCCTCAGGAAGGAAGAGCCACTCCCAAGCAGAACAATAGTCCCTCCCTGCAGACAAATAACTGTCAGTTCCGGTTTGCACCAAGGCTGCGCTCATGGGGGATTTCCCTGGGAAAATATCCCCAGATGATTTTTTTTGCCTGACCTTCTTGCACGCAGGCAGGGGGCAGGACGAAGTGGCCCAGAACCACTGAAGGCTTCTCTCCGGCGCGGGTGCCCGCGCACACTGAGATGTAACAGGAGTGAAAGACAGTGGCTCTGCCCTCCAAGTAACTGAGGCTCTCGTGTATGCTGGAAGAGAGAAAGAGAGACGGTTTCCAAAGGAGAACCTGGAAGGAAACCAAAACCAAAACATTTAGAGGGGTGTTGTCATTAAACCTTCCCTAGTATTTTTACCAAAAGCACCTAATTTTCTGTGATTTTCTAACTGTGAGACTCTACCAGTCCTGTACTGTAACATGTCCCGTTACAGTCCCGGCTGCCAGCACCTCCCAGGGGCAGCCTGGCGGAGGGACAAGGGTAAACGTATTTTTAGGGATTATATGGTCCCACTCTGCTCTTGAAGTGAAACTACTTCGGGGAGGGCAAAGCTAGGATTTTTCTGTAATTATCCTTCACCACACTGATTCCTGCTCACACAGCTGAGCAAAGAAGTGGAGGTGGAGGGTACTCCAGCCCTCACTGTTCTCCTTAGAGGGGAATTAAATCTTGTTTGCTAGGTTTAAGCATGTGTACAATGATTACATTTTTTTCACAAGAAGCTATCTAACTATATACATTGAATATATATATATATATATATAAATATCCAGAATTCCCCTGGGGGAACAGGCTGGTCCGGTAGCACGTTGTTGCAGAAGAGAAGTTGTTATTCTGTGGTGATCGGAATTCCCCCCGCTTAGTTGGAGCAGGTGGCTGAATGATTCTAATATTCAAAGCCAGTTTTAAGCACTGGTGTGTTAAAAAGAAACTGCTTAGTCCTGCCTAGCAAAGCCTAAAAGAAACATCGCAGCCTCCTTTCCCATAAATATGTTTACATGACTAAATAATGAATAAATACAAATATTCACTGATATTGAGGAAGTGAGGAAGATCCTGAAGACTTTCCTTATATTTGTACTAATGTTCCATAGCTCTGTATTTTTTCACATTAAGCATTCCAGCCCTTTTCCATCTATTTTTACCCCAGTGCTTCCTTTTAGCTTTAATTCGCACTAGCTTTTTGGTACCAGGTCCCTTCCTTGGGAATTGTATCACCTCTCTTTTAGATGCTGATTTTCCAGCAGATAATTCATAGCCAGCAAGAAACCAGCACAATTAATTTAATCTATGTCACCGTTAAGCCCCTCTTAATACATGGATGTTTTTTCTCTGTTCTGTCCATCTTAGTGTGGGTGTGAGTTTTCCTGACCCCACTAGGCAGTAAGATCCTGGCAGATCCATGTGACTTTAGAAACACCTCCTTGATTTTCACGGGATGTCGGTATCCATTAAATACTTTCCACTAAATACATCAGAGCCTCCTTTGCCTACCTGCGGGTGTCGGGGTGGGCAGCATCGCTGCTGAAGAGGTAGTCGGCATCCAGCCAGTGGGCGATCGTCCCACCACCGTCTGCTGCAGGGCACAGGGAGTGAGATGAGGGTGGGCATCCAGGGGGTTCCCACCTCGGGCTGATCTGGGATGGGGATATCTGGTTGTGGGGCTGCAGGGATGGGCCCTGAAGTAGCAGCTGTGATAGCTCCCCATGGCTGCGGGACTCCTATTGCTCCCCTGAGGGCTGTTCGGGGCTTTCACTCACTGTGGGGGAGTACTATGGACTGGCCAAACTCATGCTTTGGCCTGCTGGGTGGGTCTCAGACCCACGAAGGGGTGACAAGGCTGTGTCCCCACTGCTGTGCCCTGCTGAGAAATGATGGGGCCCTCCTAATTCCCCCTGAGTTGTGCCTCTCTCAATTCCCCCGCGGATTGCTGCTAGGTCAGTGCCCCGGGGCTCCCCTGGACTTCGCCTCCCCGGACCCCCTAACCCCAGAGCCCCCGCCGGCCCGGGCTGACGCTCTGCGAGAACCAAGCGCGGTGTCCGCGGAACATGGCGGCGGGAACGCCCCTGAGGGGCCGGGGGGAGGCGGGAACCGCCCTGAGGGGAGGCGGGAACCGCCCTGAGGGGAGGCGGGAACCGCCCTGAGGGGAGGCGGGAACCGCCCTGAGGGGAGGCGGGAACCGCCCTGAGGGGAGGCGGGAACCGCCCTGAGGGGCCGGGGGCAGGCGGGAAACGCCCTGAGGGGAGGCGCCGGTGAGAAAACCCGGCGAGAGGGAGAACGACGCAGCTCCCGGCTGGATATTAGGGAAAGGTTCTTCCCCCACAGTGTGGCCGGGCACTGGAACAGCTCCCCAAGAGCAGCCCCAAGCCTGACAAGGCTCAAAAGGGCACTCGGAAAACGCTCTGAGGCATAGGGTGGGGTTTTGGGATGTCCTGTGCAGAGTTAGGAGTTGGACTCCATACTTGTTCTCCTAGAAGTTTTTCTCAAAAAAACCCCTGCATTTTGCTGAATCAGGAAACTCCTTGCAGAAAATTTGCTTGTATTTCATAAAGTCAAATGAGGCTTGTTTCATACTTCAAACTTCCCAAGATATCCCTCAGGATACCCCATCCCCTGGGAACTGTCACCAGCAGCAGCACAGCAACATCCTGGGTACCTCAGAACCCCAAGGATGCTGGAAGAAACAGAGAAGGTATTTCTGGACATGGTCCTGAAATCCAGCTGTTAAAGAAAATCAGCGTCTGGTGGGCATGTGTTGTTCTCCCACAGACAGGGGATTTTTGAGTAAACCATCAAAACATTTCTTAAGTAAGAACAGAAAAATCCCAGAGATGCAATCAGGGCAGATTTCCCCTGTGTGGGAAGATGATGATGTGTCCTTTGGAGACAGGATCGTTTCACATTCCTCCCACAGAATATTCAGTTTCTGCAGTCGACTCCACTCCTGTCCTAACTAAAAGAAAGCTTTCCTGGTGGAGTGGTGTCCTGTTTTAGGGCAAATTTGGGAGGAAGCCTTAGAAGGGGTCTCCTCTACCCAGCCAGCTTCAGCAGCCCCTCCCCTCAACTGGTTCGGGATAAAAATCTCCTTAGAGAAAGTGGAAAAAACTTTATTTAACAAGAAGAGTATTCATAAGCGTAGAAAATTAAACAATATTAAACAAGAAAACCTCTCGTTGCTCTGAAGAGCTGGCAAAACCATAAAGTCCTTTTGTGGATGTGGCTCAGTCAGCTTCAGTCCCTCCAGGGCCTGGGGCAGGTGCTCAGGCCCGGTGTGGAGATTGGTGGGGGACTGCCCAGGAAATTGTCCTGATGTTCTGGACTCAAGAGGTGCTGACCAGTCCCAGAAGAAAAAAAAAAAAACACAACTCCAGTAAAGCTCTTCTTCTTGCAGCCAATGAGGAAAATCAGAGAGGAAAAAAAAAAAAACCAAAGGAAAATTCTCTGTCTCTCTCCCTCTGCCACACACAGAGAGCCTTGAGAGCTCCAAGCCAGCACACACTGCGAGCCTCATCTCACTCTCCATCTGGACAGCAGACAACACAGTCCGTGTTGCGGGGAGTAAAGTGCAGTTTCTGCAGATGTACTCGGTGCTACTTCTCTCCCCGTCTCTGCTCAACTCCACAAGCACAGAACTTAACATCCAACATAGTAAGGCAGACAACTGGGGATACAAGCATCATAAAATCATCCTAGGACACCAACCTAGGTGTAGTAATGGCACTAGCCATTACTCTGGTGCTCTTGAGGGTAGGAAAGGTGGAGCTGAGGAGGTGGAAAGCACTTTGCTGGCCCTTCATGATCCATGGAAGGAGGCCAGGACATGTTCCCCAGCTTCTTGGGCTCACACAGCAGTTTGTGCTGCTCCACTGCCGTCTCTGGGAGAGAAGTGGAAACCTTTTCCCCTCTCACAGGCTACCTTCTCCCACACAGGGACTACTTCTGGGGCTGCCTGGTCCCCAGAGTGCATCTGGTGCTGCAGGCAGAGCTGTGTGCTGTGTCCTGCTGTCCCATGCTGAGTGATGAGCACTGTGCACAACCACCCACCCATGACAGCCCTACCTGTCCTGCCTTGAACACCCCTCTGATGAATCCAAAGGGACACCCATAACAGGGTCCTGCCCCTCAGCAACTTCCCACGGGGGTGTTGGAACTGCAACAGCCTGGATTTTCCTAATCCCTAACAAAAAAAAAAAAA
>WEKY01033670.1:959753-979936 GCA_013390045.1 Picathartes gymnocephalus
CATGTTACGGTTACCTCTCCCTTAGCGAGGAATCTGCTGCTTCCAAATCCAGATTCTCGAGGATTTCCTGCTGGTGGAAGATGCGGTTTTGCTGGAAGAGATGGCTGAGGAGGATGAGGATCTCGACCTGTACAACGAGATGACTTTTGGGTTAGGTAAGACCTCAGGGGAGTCCTGGTGTTGGAGACATCTGCCAGCACCCATGGGGAGCAGACACCCTGGTCGGCACTGCCCATTCACCCACCCTGCTGTGCACTGCTTCTCCCCTCCAAGACCGAGATTCCACTCAGGAGAATGTCCCAAAATTCCTGATGCTACCGGAGATAAGCCCTGAGGTGGCCAAAGCACTGGCAGAGGCGACTGGAAGAACAGCTGAGGAGTTGGGAGAGCCCCAGGAGGAAGGTGGGATGGAGCCGGAGGTGGAGCAGGTTAACTCTCAGTTGGAGGAAGAGGTAGAGGAGCTGGGGACTGAGGAACAGGTGGAAGATCGGGAGTGCTTTGAGGAGCCCAGTGAACTGGGAGACCCAGCAGTGATGAGAGCTGTGAGGAGGAAACCCACACTGGAGGTGATGTGTGAGCGGATGGGGGGGTCCTGCTGCTCCCCCTCTATCTCCACGCCTGTGGGTCCTGCCCCACAGAGGGCACTGGAGCAGGAAGGCGGGCCTTTAACTCCCCTTTCCTTACAGAGCCAGGACTCGGCGGTGCTGGACAGCAGGATTGGTACTTGCTGGGGAGAGTTTGGCAAAGAGGACATGGTAAAAATGTCCCCACCCATCTGATGATGAGGCTGAGTGGCTCCTGTGGTGTCTCCTGCCTTCTCCTGTTCACTTGCCTTATGCCAACATCTCCCTGTTTTCCAGCTGGCAATGGATCCCACAGCACGGGGCTCCTGCCCTGGCAGTGTCCCGCGCCACCTCATGCTGGAGGTGGGTACCCTCAGCCAGGCCTTCAGGGAGTGGCTAAGGGCTCCCCTCTACTCTAGGACAAGGGTCACACAGGGAATCTGGGACGCCTGGGGTATCTCCAAATGACTCTGGAGGTGCACAGATGTGTCTTGGGTGCCAAGGCTGTGGGTGCCCACCCAAAGCAGAGCCTCAGTTTGAAGGCAGAGTTGTTGAGTTTGGGGGGACTGGAACCCCCATGCTGGGTGTTCCTATGGGTCCCCAGCTGCTCCACACTACCAGACCCAGCTGGTGCATGGTCTTGGTTGAGCAATGACCAAAGGTTTTAGTGAGCTGGCTGTTGCTGAGGGAACAAAACTGTTCCCAGCTGTGCCCTGCTGCTGCCTCCTCCCCACAGGATAAAGCCATTCTCCAGGTCCTGGAGACACCTCCACCATCCACCAACATGGCCCTCAACTTCCTTGGCTCCTCTGTGCAAAGGGGCTATGGGGGCTCTCCCCGGCTCAAGAGCCCTGACTTAAGACTGATGTCCCCCAAGCCTTTCCCCCAGTGCTTTCTCCAGCAGGTAACAGGTTTTGGGGCACTCTTGTATCCCTTCTTTCTCTGCCTCCCTTCCCTGGAGGTGCAGCCTCGAGGACAGGCTGAGTGACACCTCCTGTCTCCTGCTCCTCAGCAGGCACCCCTGATGTCTCCTCGCTCTCCTCAACCCTTCCCGCCGGCTTGTAGACCTCCTCCTCCTCTCTTCACTCCCAACCAGGTAATGTGGTGGGCTTTGAGTCGCTGGCATGGCCCCACTGAGGTGGCCCAGGAGTGGCAGGGAATAGGGAGAGTGGCAGTATCTGGGAGGGTAGCACTTTGCCAGAGCAATGGGAGCTAGAAGCCAGCACAGAGTTGGCTGACCCCTCTGGGATGCTCAGTGGGGAAGGCTCAGACCCTTGATCTCCTCTTTCCCTCTCAGACGGCAGGGTATGCACCTCCGACCCCTTTCCAGCCTGGGTCTCCACCCATGGGCAGCCTGCCGCGGCCCCTGGGCATGCACTTCAGGCCCATGTGCTCTTCTTTGGATCCTGCTCTCTTCTTCAGCCCCTCAGCCATGGGCCAGCTGAACTTCAGGTAGCAGGAGCGGGGTGTTGGGGTGGGACTGGGAGGCCCTACAAAACAGCTGGGGGTCACCTCACTCTGGGGGTGTCCCAAAACCCCCCTTGACCCCTGTCTGGTGGTCCCTGCAGCACGCCCAGCCACATGACCCAGCTGCACCCCCAGCACCAGCGCATCCTGATGCAGCAGCAGGGCAGGCAGGCGCAGAGGTATGGAGGTCTGTGAGGTGCAGGGCGGGGGGGGGCTCTGGGTGGTCGCAGTGGGCTGAAGTCTTCTCCTGTGCCAGTGTCTCCCCCAAGAAGCTGTGGTCTCGTAAAGTGGACCCTTATGCTGGGCTGATGACTTCCAAGGAGAAGGACTGGGTTGTCAAGGTGCAGATGATGCAGCTGCAGAGTGAGAACATCGATGATGACTACTACTACCAGGTGAGCTCCTGCTGGCAGCACCTGTGGCTTATTCTCCTCAGGGGAGGAGAGAAGAGGGAGAGCTGGAGAAACCTTCCAGGACTGGTGGACGGGACTCCTGGCTTTGCCTGTTGTTACAGACCTACTACCACCGGCTGGAGCACAAACAGGCGGAGGAGGAGCTGCTGGGCAGGCGCAACAAGCCCCCCAAGCTGGTCACGCCGTTCATCCAAAAAGTGGAGACCTATGACTCTGGTGAGGGGCTGGGGCAGGTGTTGGAGGGCTGGGCGAGGAGGTCTGGGATGTGGTGTCACCATGTTCCCCCTCTTCCACAGTGGTGCGCATTGCTGGGTCGCTGGGCCAGGTCACGGTGTCCACCTGCTACAGTCCTCGCCGGGCCATTGATGCTGTGCACCATGCCCTTGTGGAGGCGGAGGTAGGTGAGGGGAAACTGGGCTGGTGGGGCCCTGAATTGCCAGAAATGCTGCTTTAGGAGCTGCCGTGAGCAGTGGGATGGGGCACACAGTTGGAGGAGGTGCCACCTCAGCAGTGGCAGCTTGTGCCCAGCCGAGGGGTGGGATCAGGCTGTGGCCAGTTGTAGCTGGCCATGGTTTTCCCATGTCCTGAAGTCACCTCTGATCCCCAGGGAGCAGCTGGCCCAGCGCTGGGCTGGTGGCAGTGTCTGGGGATGGCTGTAACCCTTGTGCCTTTCTTTCTCCCCTCCCAAAGGCTGCAGGGACACACCGGCTGCGGGCACTGCACAGGATTGAGAAGGTGAGTGAGTGATAATTTGGGGGAGGGCAGGATGGTCCAGGTGTTCTTTTTTCATCCAGGCATTTCTCTAAGGGGACATTTACCTAGGCAGGGTCCTGGATAGCCAGTTGGTAGAAGATGCTCCAAGCTTCTTCCTTACCCTATGCCATTTCTCCAGCTCTTCCTGCAGCTGCTGGAAGTGGAGGAGGTGCAACAGAAAATGTCCCTGGCCCTGGGGGAGCAGCAGCCTGACAGGCAGGAGCAGAAGAGCCAAAAAGTGGAGAGTATCTATCAAGCCTTGAAAATCAGGGCTTGCAGCAGTGAAGAGTGAGTCTGTGCCGTGGGGAGAGGGGAGCAGGCAGTACGTCCTGGTCCTTGTGGATCTGAGATGGTCGTTGATGACTAGGTCTGGGTCACAGGAGGGTTGGGTCCTTCCTTACGTGTGTCACTGTAGTATGTGCTGACCCTGCCTGCTGTCCTCCAGTGGAGCTGATGCTGGTCCTTTTGGATGGACAGAGATTCTCCAGGTCCCTTGGGATTTGTGCCAATGGAGCCTTTGTTCCCAGGGAGGCAGAAGATGAATTCCTGCAACTGCTGTGTGTGCGGAAGGGCAAGAAGCTCGTGGTCCGGCTGCTGCCCCACCTGATCCGAGAGCAAAGGGAGAAGATCCTGCTGACCATCATCTACCACCTGTCCTTCCTCATGAAGAAGGACATGCTGGATGAGGCAAGCACCTTCAGCCAGGGGCAGGGGTGGCCTGGGCTGTCTCCTTCCTCCTCTGTTCTTGCTATGGGTGGGACCCTGGGCAATGAGAGGGGGCCTGTCTTGTGGGGTTAGTATGAGACAGGAGCCTCTTCCCATCCTTGGGGAGGAGAAAGTCTCCAGCAGTCAGTCAACAGCAGTCTTGGTGGCAGTGACCCTCCCTGCCAAGTGCTGGGATGGGGCTGTGGCTGTGACAGGTCAAAGGATCTCAGATTCCTGCTCTCCGCTCTGCCCTGCCCAGTCTCTCCCACTGCTGTACAGCCCATTGAATGAAGTGGTGGGTGAGATGACCTTCAGCAAACTCATTGAGGTCCTGCAGGAGCTGACCCGGCCTCTACCTGAGTCTTCAGAGCTCCCCCTCACCATGGCCTTGAAGAACCAGGTATGTGGTCCTGAGCCTCATTGTGTCCCTGGGGTGCCACTGCTGCTGGCTGTGACACTCCTGGTGCTTTCCTGCAGTTTGGCATCTCCTTGCTCTATTCCCTGCTGAGCCATGGAGAGAGGCTGCTGTCCTCACGTGTGCCCCTGAAGCCGTGCAGAGGGGACTTCGAGGCATGGTGAGAGACTGTGTGAGCTGGGGAGGGGTTTGTCACCGCCCCATGGGGTGCTCACCCCCTGTGTTGGTGCCCCCAGGACGGACATGGTGTACCTGATGTCTCAGGAGCTGTCACGGCTGCCTGCAGCCTTGCTGGCAGAGCCTCTCTTCTTGCCCAGCAACCTTGTCTTGCTCTTCTGCCGCTACCTGGACAAGCAGACTGTCTACCACCTGGCAGCCAAGATGGCTGAGTGAGTACTGCCTGGAATGGTTCCCTGCCTCTCCTGGGGGTACCCCGGGGGAGGAGCAGACAGCACTGGGGCTCACTGCTTCCATCCCCCCTTGGAATTATCTCCAGATATCTACTGGGCTGAGCTGATCCTGGTGCCTTTGCTCCCACTTCTTTGGAACAGATCAGCAATCTGATACTCCAATCTCATCCTTTCCCTGCAGGTGCTCCCCACTGCCCACGGAGGCTGACATGTTATGCTGAGCCCTGGGAGCTGGGGATGGGGTCCAGAGCCGATGGTGCCGGGAACGGTCAGGGCCCGATACTGTGGCTTTGGAAGTGAACACTTACCCTGGTGCAGGGCACTCTGGGTGACACAGGCAGTGGCAGGGCTGGTGCCAAGGGGCTGATGCTGCCCTGTCCCAGTGCCTGGCAGCACGGGGGTGTGTGGGTGTAACTTATTTTGGCCTCCTCCCCAGAAGTGGTGGGTGCCGGGTCACGGTGGGGGCCGAGGCAGGGCACAGGGGCGCTGGGAGCACCTGGTGGGGGGGAATTTTGTCTATGGCACATTCTGTATAGTGCTTGAAATAAAAAGGTGATTAATGAGCTCCTCTGGCTCCTGGGACAGCTTATTTTGGATGCGCAGCAGTCCTATGGGTGTTGCTGGGCAGGGAGACCCCTGGCTTGGGATGGGGATCTGGCAAAGGTCAAGGAGGGATACTCAGAGGATGGAGGAGGTGAAAGGAGTGCTTGGAGAGGGGATCAGAGGCCCCACATGCCTAAGCACCCAGGGAGGGGAATGGGCTGGGAAAGAAGAGATGTGGTGGGGAAGATAAGTCAGAGCTTGTCCTGACAGGGAAGTAAAGATTTGTGCAGACATCTGGCTGCACATGGGAAGGATATGGTGGGGGGTCTTAAACATATGTGGGTGAGTAATAAAGCACCTCTTGTCTCTGATGAGCTCCCAAAGGCTATTTAGTCTGAAGTCTTCCAGTTGTAGTCACAATGAAGTACCTTGAGGCATCTTTCTAACCAATTCTGACTACACCAAGCTGATCCTCGCTCTTGTATCTGAGGCTGAGTGCGTGCAGTATCTGCTCCCACTGTGGAAATCTTGGTAGCTCCTGCCTGGTTTTATGGTGGGATTTCCCCTAATCCTATGGGACAGCTGGGACTGGGCCACCTCCACCCATCCAGAGGTCTAAGCCTGACATCCAAAGCCTGGTGTGTATTCAAAAGAGGTTTGCAGCAGAAAGTTGTCTCATCCTCAGACTGCTCAAGCTCCAACCCTGAGTGGATGAAACTATTCCCTTAGAAGGGCATCCTTCAGGGGCCAAAGGGAGAATTTACAGAGAATAAGGCTGTGAGGGCTTGGGTGGGATTTATCTCCACTGCTCATCAAGGTAGCTCAGTCTCTGCTTTAGAGTGCAAAGTCCAGCTGGCAGGACCTCCCAATCCTTCTGGCAGCTGTATCTTCTCCTGCTCATCTTAAAGGATGTATATGCTCCTTACGCTTTATCCTTACGGAGTTTTCTGGGACAGCTGTGTTTATTCCTAGCCATCCTCTTCAAAAGAGTGACACTGGTGGGTTCTCCATGTGATGAGCCCCTCATTCCAAACTCCGTGAGGCAATCTGGGAGGATTCCAGCATGGGGTCTCACCTGCCAGTGAAAGAACAGACCTTGCTGTTACAAAACCCAGAGAGAATTTCAGGCAGGAGGGAATTAGCAGCTGCTCATTGATAGCAGGAATTGGGGAGGACACCGGCAAGTCCTTCAGATAAGGATAAGCCGTGTTCTGTTTTCTGTTTGCTCCTGGCCTGGGAGCCACTGTGGATGAAGGATGGAAGTGTGACCTGCCTGCAAACATGTACTAGACCGAGTTCTCTAGCATGGAAGGTTGGAGATTTGTGCTGGATTTTGCTGCTTCATTACAGGGGACAGCTGAGGGAAAAGAAGGAAAACCTATCTCTGTTACTCTCCTGCAGCCAAGGGGCTCACAGCACCCAGTGCTTCCCACCTTGAAAACTAGACCCTCTCCATGGGGCAGCACCCAGGAATAAATGCAGCTGAGGTGTGTCTTGCAGGTCAAGGACCCCCAGATCATTCACCTGCATCTGGGTGTTCTCCCTTAATCCAGACCTGATGGAAGTCCAGCATGTCTAATCTGGCTCTGCCTGTCCTGCTGCCCTGCCCAGCTCCTCCTGGTGTGCTCCTGAGAGGATTGTTGGCCCCACAGGACAGTGGTGACACATGACTCTGGGCTGTCACTGTCTTGCGATGGAAGAGGAGGTATGGGACTCATCCTGGGATGTTTTGAGGTGTATGGATGTCATCCAGGGATGCCTTGAGTGTCTTGTATAGGGTTAATCCTGAAACATCTTCAAGGTGTGTGTCTCATCCTGGGATATCTTTGAGGGTATAGAGTTTATCCTGGGGTGTCTTGGGGAGTGTGTATGGAGCTCATCCTGGGGTGTCTGGGGGTAGTATGGAGTTAGTCTCAGGGCGTCTCAAGGTGTAGGATTTATACTGAGATGTCTTGAGGGGTACATGGCGCATCCTGGGATGTCTTGGGAGGAGTGTGGGGCTCAGCCTGAGACTTTTGGAGGGGTTATGGGGCTCATCCTGGCACATCTTGGGTGGCACAGGGCTCATCCTGGGATATCCCAGGGATTCTAGCGCTCATCCTGGGATGTCTTCAAGTTATGGAGCACATCCTGGGAGGTTTTGGTAGGTGTATGAGGTTCATCCTTGGGCATGTTCAAGGTGTAGAACTCATCCTGGGATGTTCTGGGGGGTTATAGGGCTCATCCTCGTCTACCTCCAGGGTATGAGGCTTATCCTGGGATGTTTTTGGTGGTATAGGACTTGAGATGTTTTGAGGTGTATGGGTCTCATCCTGGGATGTCTTGGAGGGGTATAGGTGTGTTCTGGGCGTTTTTAAGGTCTCAAGCTCATCCTGCAAAATCTTGGTGGGTATATGAGTCATCCTGGGACGACTTGAGTGGTTTAAGGCTCATTTTGGGATGTCTTGGTGACTGTATGGGGTTCATCCTGTGACATCGTCAGATTTGGGACTTATCCTGGAACATCTTAGGAGCGAATATTGCTCACCTTGGGACATCTTCAAGGTATGTGGCTCATCCTGTGATGTCTGGAGTGCTATAGGGCTCATTCTGGGATGTCTTGGAGGGTGTATGGGTTTCATGCTGGGGCAGCCCCACGTTATTTGGCTCAGCCTGAGATGTTTTCAGGGTGTACGGTGCTCATCCCGGGACATCATCAGGGTACAGGGCTCATCCCGGGATGTTTTTTGGGGGGAAGAAGCTCAGCCTGGGATGTTCTGGTCGACACGGGTTCACTCCCCGGCCTGTCGAGGGACCGCAGCCACCTCAGTCGGGGCGCTGAGGGGACACGGCGCCCTGGGCTCACCCACTTCTCCCGGGCGGGGAGGGGACACGTTCCCCTCTCTGCCGGCACGATGGTACCCCCCCGTTTCCATGGTGACGACGCGGCGCCGGCCAGCCGCGGCGCTCATTGGCTGTGGCTGCCGGCGGGGGCGGGGCGGGAGGAGGCACTGTCCAATCCGAAGCCCGCCCACAGCTGAGGCACCGCCCCGCGGGTTAAGGCGTGGCGGGCCCTTCCGGCGGGGCGAGCGCGGGCGGAAGCGGCGGCGATGGCGTCGGGCGGTGGCCGCGGGTCCCGCTCGCCCTCTCCGGCCGAGCGCCGCCCGCCGCCCTTCCCCGAGCACCGCGGGCCGGGGACTCCTGACAGCGACTCGGAGGGCGAGGACATCTTCACCGGCAGCGTGAGTGCGGCCGTGGGCGGCGTGCCACCCCGGGGGCGCTGCGGGGCCGGGCCCGGGGTTACCCGGGGCATCCTCCGGGCTTGGTGAAAATAGTGCGAAACACCCCCAAATCTCCCAGAATAAAGGGGGGGGGCGATATTTCTGCACCCGTGTCCCTTCAGGGGGAACTTCCTAGGGGGGCTGCGGGGAGGCAGCCGCCGGGCCGGGTCGGGGTCACAGAGTGGCTCCTGTGGCTGTGGGATTGAGAAAGGGCTTGTGCTTGGCTGCTCCCCGTTTCCCCGGGGTTGTAGCCTCTCCATTCCTGCAGAACTACTGCCTAAGGCCGGGTCCGGAGGCGCCTGCTCTGGTGGTGGTGGAACGAGGTGGGCTTAAAGGTCTCTCACGACCATCCTACAGTAGCAGCCACAGCTCAGCCTCTTTGCTGTGTAGCCTGTGAGGCTCCACTGGGGAGAGAAGCCCTATCTGCCTTCCCCCAGCATCATCAGCTCTGGTCCCCTCAACATCCAGAGGTTGCTGGTGTGGCTGCCATGGTACCTACCTTCAATTTGAGATTGAGCGTGGTGTGGGGGGGGAGATGCCAGGAGGCATCCAGTGTCCCCTGCTCATTAGTGCTTTGTGCGGGGCTGCAGGAGGATCTTGGAGGGTTTGGTGGTACTTGTTCAGCAAACCAGGTGCTGCTGCACAAATCCATGCTGAAAGTGGAGGTGTGAAAGGTGTCAGCATCTTTCCTTGTTTCTAGCAGTCTCCTGTGCAGGAAGCTCAGGTTGCTGAAGGCTGTTGGCATTAACACGGGTTGGCATTGTTCCAGGTTTGCTCCAGGCAGTGACCAGCAGGCAGGAGGGGAGTTAAAACACCTACTGGTGCTTTCCTAAGCTGAATCCCAGTCAGCTGAATTTCCCCAGACAGCCACTGGCCTCTGGTCCTTGGGATCAGCATCTTCATGGAGCGAAGATCTCAGAGGAGCCACAGAAGCCCTTTCAGCAGTCTGGAGGCTGGAATGCTTGGGGTTGATTCCTTGAGCTCCGGATGCCTCTGCCCACCTCACCCAGACTTGATCCAGCTGGCAGCGCAGGAGGAGCTGGTGTCTGGCAGGAATGTTCTCCAGGGACATTCTGCAGTTTTCCAGCCTAGGGAGGCCTCAAGTAGGAGACTGTGGCCATGACCAGATGAACCTACTGGGAATGGCCTGGCCAAGCTTCTCCTGCCACTGACACAAAGCTGGAGCTCTCTCTGCCCGGCTTCTGGTACAGCTCCTGCCTGGTGTCTGTGAGCTGTGCTTGTGTTTCCCCTTTGCAGCAGGGAAAAAGGTAGAGTTTGGGGAATGTGGATAGATTGTGACCTTGTAAGGGTGAAACTCACACTGCTCTGGGCAAAACAGCAGCTGGGTTGTATGTTTGGAAACCTGGGAAAATTCAACCCTGGGCCTTGCAAGAGGAAAGTGTTGGTACCTACGGCAGGCACCAGGTCACAGAGGTGGTCTGGAACTTCTCAGGACCTTTCTTTGGTAAAGAACTGGAACGTGTAGGAGGTGGCACAATGGTTTGTGGCCCACCAAGAGGGGTGAGCACAGAGTGCCCTGGGATTTCACAGGAGTCACACAACCCTGTGCTGGATGGGGAGGCTGGTGAGCCACAGCAGCTTATCAGGTATTTGGTTTTGTTGTGAAAGCCACTGTCATAACTGATACTTGACTGTTCTTGTGACCTGGTAGCTTTGCTTGTCTCTGCCCTTGAACGTTAGGAAAACATTTTCTGGGAAGCAGGGGAGGCAGATCCACCTGGCTGCTGATGTTCAGGTGGCTCAACAGCACCTGGGCATCGCCAGCAAGGAAGCGTTTGGGTCGGACCTGCGTAGAACCAGAGCTGGATCTCATCTGTCTGTTGACACAGGTTGAATCCCTTTGTGACCATGGCCCTTTCTAGGGATGCCCCCAAGGATCAGCTCTTCCCAAACAAGTTCTGCTTCCCTGTCGGCGTCAGGCTGGCGCGGGGGGACCTCTGCCAGCACATGTGATATTGGGGGGTGCTGAATCCAGCCCCAGGCATGGCTGGTGTCATGTCATGGGCTGATCTGAGGAGGCTACAGCTCCTCTGTAGCAGCAGATGGAGAAGTAGGAACAGGGCGTGGTGCTTTCGCATCTGAGGAACTAGATTTAGGGCAAACTGGGAAGCAGTTGTAGTAGAAAACCACTTTGTCCATGTGCATTGGGGTTCTTTATGAGCCTGAAGATTTCCTGGGGGAGCAGAGGAGCTGTGCGAGCCCTTTACTGATAGGTCACCACTGGTACCAGTCCTCTTGTTGGCTTGGACACAGTCTGAAGGACCCTGGGGGGATGTTTGGTATGGGAGGTCTCTGCTCCCCACTCTCCATCACTAACAAACACAACTCGTGCCTTTGACTGCTGTGATCCAAGCTGGGAGCAGTCTGTCCTCTAGGAAAGCATCCTAAAGTACAGGAGCTCTTGCCATCAAGTGAGTGTTTCGATGTCTGTTTTGTTTTTACCACCCAAAGACATGAGCCCACCTCAAAATAAAGCTGCCTCAGCATGGCTTCACTCCTTCAGGAGCAGTGGGATCTGATGGTGCTTCCTTGCTGGAGAGAGTGCCGAGGAGCTGCTGGTGTGGAGTCTCTAATAGAGCTCCATTTACTGCCCATCAAAGACCTGTTTTGTTCTCTGCTACAGAATAGCATTTGCTGTCCCCTTTTTCCTTGGGATATCTGTCTGCCTGCAAAATAAGGGATGATTTGAGATGCAGGCATCTGTAACAGGAATGCTGGAACAGCTCTGTCTTCTGGTGGAGAGAACTGGTTGGCATAAAAGCTGTCAGGTGGGCTGTCCCCTTGTCCCCAAGCCTGCTTCCAGCAGCCAGGATGATCCTTTCTGGGTGGAAACTGGCTCCAAAGTTTGATGTGACACTTACAGACCTTAAAAGTGGCAGAGAGGGTGATGCTGAAGGGTGGGTGGAAGGGCACAGGGTGAGGTGACATGTTTGTTCTTCCATCCCTCAGTGTAAATGACCTTGTATCTTTGACCTTTTAATCTTCTCACAGAGCAACTCCCCGGCCCTGAAAGCAGAATCTCCTCTCCCTGTGAGCAGCTCCTCCAAAGAGAATGGGGTTCATGTGGAGCAGGATGATCAGGACCTATTTGCAGGTGAGTCTGTGTGTGCTGGGCCTCTCAGCTCCAGGCCTGAAGTGATAGTCCTAAAATATCCATAACCAAAAGCAGATCATAAGTCCTTATCTCAAACATGTTTGAGTCTGCTTGCTCTGGTGTTGTGTTCAGGAAGGTCGGAGCAGCCTCCTCCAGGTCTCTAAGATAATCCTGCCACAGGACTATTTGGGAGCTGAACGGGATTAAAATGGGCGTTGCTTTTGTTGCCTTAAGCCTTGAGGTGGTGAGTGTCTCTTCAGAGTTAAAGGATTTTCCTCTTCCACCTTCTCCTGACTCTAGGCTAGTGGAGGAAGTGGCTCTAGTAGAGACCTGGCTGTTCCCAAGGAACAGGAAACACACCCCCCCTCAGCAGAGAGAAATGAGGAGAGTCAGACATTCCCCAGCCTTGGCATGATGGGCTGAGAGTCGATTCTTAGTACTTCTGCTAAGAGGTGGAAGTTTTTACATCCTCCAGGTGGAGAAGTGGCCTGGGAAGGAGCCTTCCTCCCAGGCTGGCCCTTGTGCCAGGTAAAATCTGCCTTGGCTTTAGCTGCTCCAGGGTGCAGCTGCTCTAGCACACAGCAAGGACGTGATCAGTGAGAGGTGGTGCCTGGCTCCTTCTGGAATAAGAAGTTCCTTGGATTAATAAAATGTTCTCCAGCAGGATTGATCAAATATTCTTACTGCTGTAACGATGCTTTGTTGTGCCCTTCTCAGTGCTTACAGTTGTCCTCCCTATGGATTTCTTTGCTAATTGAGACTATTGTTACTTCCTAGATCCCATGAATAAGAGAATATTGCAATTGCCTTTCCAGAAATCCCAAGAGGGAGGCTGACCCTTGCAAACTTCTTTTGACAGATGCCACTGTGGAACTGTCCCTTGACAACACTCAGAACAACCAGAAGAAGGAGGTGGTCAAAGCATCCAATCCTTCACCCTCATCAGACATAGTGGCAAGTTCTTCTAGAAACCTCTCAAAGAGCTATGAGGAGGTGAGAATTACTCTTCCAAACTGTCTTTGTCAGGAACCTGTCCGTATACTCAGTTGTAGACATGAATCTTAAAGATGTAATTAATATGTAGTTGCCTTATTGAATGCCCTGATTTGTATCTCGGGCCATCAGTCTGAGACTGATACCACTGGAGTGGGGCTCAGGTCAGCCTGGTGGCATTCCTGCTCGTGTGAAGGTCCAGATTGCTTCCAGAGCTATAATAGTGGTGGATCTGGTCCTGAGGGTCCAAGCTGTGAATCGGAGCTCTGCAGTTTCATCTTGGGGCTGAGCAGTTTGTGCATAAGCCTGGGCAGATAGCGGGGTGGTAATGACAAGCCCAGTTTGGAATCCTTGCCTGGACACGATGAGGAGCTAGAAGGCTTTATAGAATGGTCCTGGCCAGACTGAGATGCTAGAAGTGCCCTGGCAGGGGGACAAGCTCACCATAATGGTTTGGGGTGGGTTGAACCCTGGTTTCCTGGTTTTGACTTGCTGTCCCTGTGTGCTTTCTCCAAACAGCTGGAAGAAGAGGAGCAGGAGGACAAATTTGACCTGACTGTCGGAGTGAGCGACCCAGAGAAAGTTGGTGAGTTACTGTCCTGCACATTGAAAGGGTTAGCAGCTCTGGGCTTGGCTGCTCTGGTCTCTGGGCTGTCTCTAAGCACAAACCTGATCCTTGAATAATGTCTCCAAGGCTTCCTCTGGTATCTCAAAGAAATGATGCTGCACAAAGCCCAGGGCAAGAACAAGCAAGGCAGAGGCAGGTTCTGGAAAGCCTGGAGCCAGGTTTTTTGATTCTTGGTGCCTGGCACTGTTGTGACCAACTTGGCCTGACCTCCAGGCAGCATTGCCCTGTGTGGAGCTGGCACGGGGTAGGCAAAATTCCCTTAACCTGAAACTGAGTGAATTATTCCATGCTCTGGCACATTCCCTGGAAGCTGGCCTTGCCAGGGAAGGCAACTCTGGCTTTAAAAGGAAAAGCAAGAGGGTTTCTGCCTATTGAAAGAGGTGTCAGAGTGTCATGACCAGCCACGTGGAAGTTCCTGGGGTGCAGAAAACCCAAGGTGACATCTGATCCCAGCCAGCAGAGCAGCCTCACGAGTGGCAGCTTGTTCCCACTCCATGGCTTATGATCTCTGGAGCTGGGAGGTGTAAATCAGACCTGTCCTAAGGGTAGCACTGGAGCTCGGAGGATGCCCTTCAGATGAACTGCCAGGTGAACAAGGGGATTTCTGTGTGAGCTGGAGCAAACTGCCTGTGGTGTTCCAGGATCCAGTCCCATCCAGCCTGACTTGCATCCTGTGAATAGACTGTTTCATGTGCCCCACAGCCTCTGAATTGTTGGGGTCTGAGCAGATGTGTGGAGCCAGCCCAGACGCTGCTGGCACAACAAGTGCCCGATTGTCAGTGCTGGCTCCCTTAGGAAGTGTGGGGAAGGATAAGCAGGTTGGGAAGTGGCTGCTGGGCGAGAGTCCAGGGCCATGCAGCAGGAAGATCCAGGGCTCCATCAGACCAAAAATCAGGATCACCAAGGCAGGAAAAGGTCAGGAGCTTTGTGCTTTGTGTTCAGGGAATAGTGGAAAGTGCTGATATGATCCCAACACCTCGTTTCTGTTTTCCATAGGGGATGGCATGAATGCCTACGTAGCCTACAAAGTGTCAACACAGGTATGTCTAACCCTTCTACGTCTCAGTTTCCATTATTTTTTTCTTGCTCAAAGGCAGCTGGACTGTACGTCCTTAGCCAAGCCAGCAGTGACCTAAATAAACAGGAGGCCTGAATGCCTTGTTCTGTGGATTCAGGAGTTATAATCCACAAAGGATGAGCCTATCTGAGCAATAGGGTTGGAATCTATTTGAAAGGAGACTGGCTTTATTTTCACAGCCAGTTACCTCTTTGCAGTCTTGGCTGATAGGGATGCTTAGCATTGGAGGGAACAACAGGAATGACATCCATTGGGAGACTCCCTGAGCTCAGGGCTGCTGCTGAAGGTTCTGTGCCAGTGGCAGCATCAGATTGAGCTGACCTGAGCTCAGCACTCTCTGCAGAGCTGCTGCTGTAGTTGCATTCACATCAGGACCTGTTCCCCTTAGTTTCCATGAGAAATGCAGCTGCTGGAGTGCTCTGGAGTCCTGCTCTGGGCTCTGGAAAGTTGCTCCAGCTGCCTGTATCATGTCTGCTGGGCTACAGGCACCCTGTGGTCTGAAGAAGAGACTAGAAGACTTACTATCCTTAATTCCTGCTCTGCCAGCTCAAAGCAGTGGTAGCCCCTGTAGTCTTTAGGTGGCCTGAGGGGTGTGTCCCTATTCCAGTGTGGAGCAGGGATGATGGGATTAGGCAGTGGGCAGGGCTTACTAAGAAGCCTATGGCTACAGGAGCAGTTGCTTGTTATTTAGTGCCATTAATGCTGCTGCTGGCTCCAAGGAGAACCCAGCTGGGAGGGAGACTGGAGAACCTGGGCCAAAACTTGCCCTGTTCACTGCTCAGGTCGTGCAGAGCTGGTGCTGTCCCACTTCATCCCAGAGGTGCCAGCAGGCAGAGCTGGCAGGGCCAGGCTTTCCTGGGGGAGTGTGACCCAAGTGTCATCTCTTCCCCAGACCAGCATGCCGATGTTCAGGAGCAAGCAGTTCTCAGTCAAAAGGAGGTTCAGTGACTTCCTGGGGCTCTATGAGAAGCTGTCGGAGAAACACGCCCAGAATGGGTTCATTGTCCCTCCACCACCTGAGAAGAGCCTCATAGGTGAGTGAGGAGCTGCACAGCACCGGTGCTGGTCCTTCACAGCTCTTGTAAGTCCTTCTGATGGTGAGCTCTGTGCCTGAGGACAGGCCTGCAGCAGTCTCGAAGCTGACAGGGAAGCTGCAGAGTTGACAGGGAAAATAATCTGGGTCCTGTGGCACAGACAAAGCTCTGTCTCCATACTTGGAGCTCTGGACTTAAATCCTTGATGGAGTTCACAGATGCTTGGTGAAGAGTAAAACCTCTGTGGTGTCACTGAATTGCTGTTCACTTGAGTCCAGCCCATTGCTTTGCATCTTTCCTGCATGTCAGTTCCTTGGGTATGAGCTGATTTCAAATTTCCAAAGTCTAATTCCTGTTGTAAGATTCCTCTTCTCCACTGTCACCCCGATAGCCTGTAATAAACCACTTTATCTTGTGCGTAGAGTTTAGAGCAGCTCATTAATCACATCTCCCTTCTGTGCTAGGCATGACCAAAGTGAAAGTTGGGAAAGAAGATTCCTCCTCTGCAGAGTTCCTAGAAAAACGTCGGGCTGCTCTAGAGAGGTATGACCCCACTGGCTGTCCCTGAACTGAGTGAGGGACCTCAGAGAGGTCTGGCAGGTCTGGTCTTCATGGTGGCATCACCAAATTCCCCAGGAAGGTAGGAAAACTGGTGGGTGAATTAGAACAGTTGTTGGCTCTGATTTCCAGCTTCCCAACTGCTGTTCTGGAGTAAATACCAAACTGTGTCGCTGTGATGGCTCAGAGCCAGGTTTGCTACAGCCAAAGTAACTCCTGGAGTTGTTCCTGCCACAGGTACCTACGCAGAGTGGTCAGCCATCCAACCATGCTGCAGGACCCCGACGTCAGGGAGTTCTTGGAGAAGGAGGAGGTCAGTAGTGTAGAGTTAAGGTATCCTTGGAAGTGCTGAAGGAAGTGGTACTTGAACACTTAATGAGACAGGATCCCACAAAGCTCAGCAGGAAGTGGCAGAACCCTGTAAGAGTGGGAATGGGAGTGGGAACTGGTATTGGCACCCGGTGCCCACCAAAGCTGCTGAACCATCCCCTCAGCTGGACATGAGGGAGAAAATAAACAAAAGGCTTGTGTGTTGAGGCAAGGGCACGGAGGGATCACTCAGCAGTTACCTCATGGGCAAAACAGAATCATGGAATGGCTTGGGCTGGAAGGGACTTTAAAGCCCATCTCAGTCCACCCCCTGCTATGGGCAGGGACACCATCTGCTATCCCAGGTTGCTCCAAACCTCATCCACTGGCCTTGGATGCTTCCAGGGATGGGGGACACAGCTTCTCTGGGAGACCTGTGCCAGGGCCTCATCACCCTCACAGCGAAGAGTTTCTTCCCAATATCCCATCTGTCCCTGCCCTCTGGCAGTGGGAAGCCATTTCTCCTTGTCCTGTCCCTCCAGGCCTTGTTCAGAGACCTTTTCCAGCTCTCCTGAAGTCCCCTTAGGCACTTGAAGGGGCTCTAAGATCTCCCCAGAGCCTTTTCTTCTCCAGGTGAACACCCCCAGCTCTCCCAGCCTAGCTCCATCTCATGTGGCAAAGCAAACTTTTCCATTCCTTTCCAGCTCCCAAGAGCAGTAGGCACCCAGACCTTGAGTGGAGCAGGAATAATGAAGATGTTCAACAAAGCCACAGATGCTGTCAGTAAAATGACCATCAAGATGAATGAATCGGACATGGTAAGTGTCAGGGCACCTCTGGGCTGTTCCTGTCCTCACTCCGGAGCTGTATGCTCTTCCCAGCTCCAGCTTTAGGTGCAGGGAAAACCCCACCCTGTGGGAATCACCAGCTCTGGATTTACCCATTGCAGTGGTTCGAGGAGAAGCTGCAGGAGATGGAGTGCGAGGACCAGCGGCTGCGGAAGCTGCACGCTGTGGTGGAGACGCTGGTGAACCACCGGAAAGGTGACCGGATCAGCACCGTGCGCTCTGGCCTTTGGGCTGGGACTGTCACACCCTGTGCCGTGCCTGGGGGGGAGGTCACCAGGGCCAGGTGTCCCAGGGACACTTCCAAGGAGGTTGGACAGTGGTAGAAAGGACTCTGTCTCTTCCCTCTGGGAGACAGATGTAAAATGGTCACCCCAGTTCTTCTGTCGAGCTCCACAAGCTTGGGATGGTAGTGTGGAAGGGAACTGGTGTCCTGTGGGATCATAAATCCCAGCTAAAGGGACCTTAAAGTCCATCTTGTGCCAACCCCCTGCTGCCATGGGCAGGGACACCTTCCACTAGCCCAGGGTGCTCCAAGCCCCATCCAGCCTGGCCTTGGACACTGCCAGGGATCCAGGGGCAGCCACAGCTCGTCTAAGCAACCTGTGCCAGGGCCTCAGCACCCTCACAGGGAAGGATTCCTTCCCAATATCCCATCTATCCCTGCCCTCTGTCAGTGGGAAGCCATTCCCCATTGTCCTGTCCTCCCAGGCCCTTGTCCCAAGACCCTCTCCATCTCTCTTGGAGCCCCTTTAGGCACTTTCATGGGCTCTGAGGTCTCCCCAGAGCCTTCTCTTTTCCAGGCTGATCAACCCCAATTCCCTCAGCCAGTCCTCATGGGATTGAAGGCTGCTGTAGCAAGTCTGAGCAGAGCTGACCTTATCTATTCCTTCTGAGACATCCTCTGGGAGTGGGGATGTTTTCCTTCCTCTGCATGTTTTGACTCACTTCTGCAAAGCTGTGCCTGTCTTCCTGCTGGGCTGCTTCCCTTCTGCTCATGGCTGGAAGCTGCTAGCTCTGACTGAGCCAATGCTGGTTCTTCCAGCTGGTATCTTCTGGAGCTATGGAAAGGCAGCTCCAAGGGCTGAACCTTCTGCTGGAGAGCACCTGGTACAGCCAGGCCCATCTCCTGACCCTCATCCCGTTCCCCAGAGCTGGCACTGAACACGGCCCAGTTTGCCAAGAGCCTGGCCATGCTGGGAAGCTCGGAGGACAACACGGCCCTATCCCGGGCATTGTCCCAGCTGGCTGAGGTGGAGGAGAAGATTGAGCAACTGCACCATGAACAGGCTAACAATGACTTCTTCCTCCTGGCCGAGCTCCTGGGGGACTACATCCGCCTGCTCACGGTTGTAAGGGTAAGGACTTCTTTGCTCCTGTTCCTCGTACCCATCTTAGGCTTAGGTGTGCCAGGAGGTCTTCCAAACTCAGGCACAGGACATGGCAGAGGGAAAACTTGCTACAGAGGGCAGTCCAGGTGTGCACTGATTAGGCTGGAAAATGGTTGGAGGTGAGGCCTGGCTGTGCTGCTGTTTTCCAGAGGGCATGTGGAGCAAGTTCATGGCCCAGCCCTTTCAGAGGTGAAGGCTGAAGCTGTGAGCTGGTAACCTGTGATACAGGTGGTGGAGATAGACCTGCCAAGTGCCTGCTGTGGCAGAGCCTGAGCCCTGATGCTCCTGACCTTGGGCATCAAGTCCACACAACCTATCTGGTGCACTGGGAAGAAGCAATCCCATGGGAGTAGCAAGTCCAGCAGGCTGACCCCTTCCCGCCCCAAACACATCCTGCCACAGAGGGCAGAACACCATATCCTTGGTCCACTGCTCCATATGGGAGCTGTGGATAGTCCAGGACCCAATCTGTGCTCTGGCTCAGCTTTGGTTCAGGATCTTCAGTGTCCCCTTGGTAAGTGTCCCCTTGTCAGGAGACCTTTGCCCCTCCCTCCCTCCAGGGAGCCTTTGACCAGCGCATGAAGACCTGGCAGCGGTGGCAGGATGCCCAGACCATGCTCCAGAAGAAGAGGGAGATGGAGGCCAGGCTGCTGTGGGCAAACAAACCTGACAAGCTGCAGCAGGCCAAGGATGAGATCTCAGAGGTAGGGAACGGAGCTTGGGGTCTCTGTTCCTGCCCCCCATGCTCCATTGGGAGACCTTCTGGGCTGGAATGCTTTGGAGTCCACCTCCTGAGTGGGAGGGACGGGTGTCTGTGGCCAAGTTGCACCGAGGGCTAAGCCAACCTTGAGTGAGGCTGCAGGAGGGGCTGCTCGTGGTCCTGCCTCCCGTGACCTCCATGCCAGGGTGGTGACAAGGGCTGGAAAGATGGAGCTCTGCTCCAGCAACACCTCTCACATGTACTGTCGTGGCTCCAAACCCCCACGGAGAGTGGGGCAGGAGTTCCTTCTCCTGCCCCAAACAGTGCACTTCCTGTCTCCGCAGTGGGAGTCCCGGGTGACACAGTACGAACGGGACTTTGAGCGGATTTCTGCCGTCATCCGCAAGGAAGTGATACGGTTCGAGGTATGTTTAGGGTGGCCCCTGCCCCTCCTTCTGGCACAGCAGCATCCCTAAATCCCAAAGTGTGAGCTGGAGCATCACTGAGGGCTTCTGGCTAAGAGGGAGCTTCCCCACAGAGAATCCATTAAAATGAAGGTGGGTGGGCCAAGATCCTCTGTGTCTTTTGTGCTGGTCTCCTCGTGGGACCCCAGGAGGAACAGGAAAATCCTGGTGGTTTCTCATTCCCCCTCCCAAAATCTGGAGGGTTTTGGTGGTTGGTTCAGCCTCATGCCCGTCTCTTGCAGAAAGAGAAATCTAAGGACTTCAGAAACCACGTCACGAAATACCTTGAGATGTTACTAAACTCTCAGCAGCAGGTGAGCCGTCCCTGATGTGGTTTTATGTCCAAGTTCCGGCCAAGCTTGTGAATCTCTCAAGCATGACCCCCCCGCCACTGCGGCTCTATCCTGAAGGCTCCTGACTCTCTCCCTCTCCTCCCTGCAGCTGGTGAAGTACTGGGAAGCATTCCTGCCCGAAGCCAAGGCCATTTCTTAATTGGACTGAGCAAACAAACCTGAATTTTGCCTTCTTTTTTTTTTTTT